>CM038141.1:366923788-367152601 GCA_021437245.1 Aegilops speltoides | reverse complement strand
ATCTCCAATTGCGCCCTAGTGATGGTACTCCTCTTGAGGGATACCACTCGCTATCGTCATCTTGTAGGCAGCCTTGTGTACCTCACTGTGACCCGGCCTGACATTGCTCATCGGGCCGATGGTTGCTGCAGAGAAACCCGCCGGACAGCAAATCTCAAGCATGAGGAGGGCGTGCGCTTTGTTCACGATGTCCTCCTTCCCGTCGACCTCGGCCTTGCGTCGCGCGGCCTCCAACACAGCGTGCTCGGCGGCGAACTTGACCGCGGCGTTCTTTCCCTTGACGACCGCCCTCTGGTTCCTCCTCTTCGCCGATTTCGCGTCCATCTTTGCGAGCTCGGCCGGCGTGCATTCCGACGCGGCTTCTTTGGACCCTTAGCCTTCTTCTTCTTCACCTTTCTGGAATGGCGCGATGGTGGTGGGCGTGACGTGGGAGGGTTTGGGGGAAATGGTGTGGAATGGGGCGCCGAGGTGGTGCTTTGTGCCACCGACGGGTGGGCCAGGGGAAAGCAAGCGCGCGCGTCCTGCCCGTCCGCGCACTGACCGTTTCACCTCAAAAGCGGCCCAAACTTGGGTCGGGGATGGGTCGAAAGCGGACATAAAACGAACAAAAGTCCATTTGCGCCCGCGCGCTGGAAACTAAGGGACTCCCTTAGCAGGGTACTATTGAAAACTAAGGGATATTAGGGCCTCCTTTTAATAGAGTACCGGACCAAAGCATTAGCACTTAATGAATACATGAACTCCTCAAACTACGGTCATCACCAGGAAGTGTGCCGACTATTGACACTCCGGGGTTTGCCGGATCATAACATGCAGTAGGTGACTATAACTTGCAAGATAGGATCAACAACAATCATATATTCATGAAAACATAATAGGCTCAGATCTGAAATCATGGCACTCGGACCCTAGTGACAAGCATTAAGCATGGCAAAGTCATAGCAACATCAATCTTAGAACATAATGGATACTAGTGATCAAACCCTAACAAAACTAACTCGATTAAATGGTAAATCTCATCCAACCCATCACTGTCCAGCAAGCCTACGATGGGATTACTCACACATGGCGGTGAGCATCATGAAAATTGTGATGGAGGATGGTTGATGATGACGATGGCGATGGATTCCCCTCTCCGTAGCCCCGAACGGACTCCAGATCAGCCCTCCCGAGGAAGAACAGGGCTTGGCGGGGGCTCCATATCGTAAAACGCGATGAATCCTTCTCTCTGATTTTTTTTCTCCTTGAACATTAATATATAGAGTTGGAGTTGAGGTTGGTGAAGGTCCAGGGGGCCCAAGAGGCAGGGGGCGCCCTCGTGGATAGGGTGTGGGCCCGCTTCTGTTGATTCTTTCGCCAATATTTTTTATTAATTCCAAAACGTGACTCTGCGAAGTTTCATGTCATTCCGAGAACTTTTATTTCTGCACAATATAACACCATGGCAATTCCGCTGAAAACAGTGTCTGTCCGGGTTAGTTCCATTCAAATCATGCAAGTTAGAGTCCAAAACAAGGGCAAAATTGTTTGAAAAAGTAGATACGTTGGAGACGTATCAACGCCTTGCACACACGCGCGTACATGTATGAGAGAAACGCGCAAACTTCCATGCATCGCTCAGCCTCGACCACCCGCCGTAACCAAGAACTCCCCGAATTTTTCCTCGCCCTTGCTTCTACCATGATTTTTCCCGTCATGGACGGCTCAAAGAATGTCATGCGGGTGCGTCTCCGGCCCGCCCAGGATGAAAAGCCCATTTTCTGTCATGATTTTTTTGTCACAGAAGTAGGAGCCCACCACATCTATGATGATACCGGCTTTTGTCATAATTATCGTCATAGAAATGTCATAAGTATGACAGAAATAAATTCCGTTCGGCCCAAAATGTCATCGATGTGTCTTTTTTTAGTGACGAGCTGCGGCGAAAAATACTCGGAGAAGAGCGGCGTCGCGTTTAAGTCGATGATGTAAGGCTTACTACTGGGGTTCCGAGCTGCTTGGCGGCGTAGTAGGCCAACCGGGGGCTATCCAGTTCTTGAGCTTGTCCTTCTTTGTGGCCTTCGCTTTGAAGCGGCTAGTTTGTCGCGTAACCGAGTTGATCTTCCGGATGAGTGTGATGCTCAGATCCTCCAGCACCTCTGCCACCTCCATCTCCGACAGGTTCTCGAACGGTTCCATGCGTCGGCGGCGAAAGGAAGGAGTGGGTGGAAGAAAAAGGCGAGAATTCAGTGGAGAGCGGCGGGGGATAAAAGAAGAGAGCGGGGGATTTTGGCGCGAAAACAGTGCGAGTTTCTTCGCCTTCCCTTTTGGTGGGCCGGAGGGGCCAGAGAGCGGCGTTTCTCATGTCCGGACTCCCGAAAAACCCATCACATTTGGTTTCAGTTTGCGTGGAAATAATGGTGTAGAAAGCGCATCCGACACATATAGGGCCACGTTGGATGGCTTCTGTCGTCCGGACATCTGAGTCCGGACAGATGCGGGTGGTTTGTGAGTCGGCGTTGAAGATGCACTTACCATAACATAACAGGCTAAATGAGTCAACATAATAAATACAATCATCTATAATAGCACTTCTACGTTAATTTATACTAATAATCTAGACTAGTGTCATATGCTCTCACTATGATAGGCCTTAATTTGCCATTTCCTGCTGATGAAAACCGCGAGTAATGGCCAATGCACCAACTAGATAAAAGGAATACACAAAACATTACGACATCACACAAGTTTTTTAGGGCAAAACAAAGCTTTATAGATTAACGGTGCTCGGGCATATCATCCCATACACAGGCAACCACATTGGGCGGTACAATAGAGTTCCACTCCATACAATTATTAGGTAAACACATTCGACCTATATTGGCTATCTCATGTTTTTTAGAAAAGGAGGAAGCACCCCGGCCTCTGCATCTGGACGATGCATACGGCCACTTTATTAATTATTAAGCACAAAAGACCTTACAAAGTAGTACATCAGTAAGCCTGAAGCCACCATCTAGGCAACATCTGTCGCTACTCCTACCCCTCTGATGCAGTGGTGCCGAATGTCGGAGCCTAATACCAAACAGACATCGCACCAAATCCTAACATCTAATGCCGGATGCCCCATCCTAACCACATACCGGGACTGGGTCACACGCCGGTTCGGCGCACTCACCGAGGCTGCCGCCGCCTTCTTCCACTGATCCATCTCCAGAGCAGGTACTGAAGCACAGACCTTGCCAGGCCTGCCGTCGACGCCACCACGGCGCCAGACAGCTCGACCATCCTGCGCTTGTCCATCCAGCCGCATCCGTCGTCGATATGCAGCTGCACCATGCCGCCACCACTCATCGTCAATGACGCGATATAGATACAACGCCGCACCACCTGGCAACCTCCACTCCATCGTCACTGCTGGAGCTACTCGGAGCCCACCATCCACAACATCTCTCCCCCGAACAGCAGTTCCTCCCAAGACGGGGCCTCCATGGAGGATACGACGTGCAGGACGCCGCCGCCGCCCAATCCAGACTGAATTTTGGACTTTCGTCCGGGAGGGGTTCGGGAGTGGATAGAGGGGACCTCGGCTTCGCCTCCAAGAAGGGTAACGGCGTCAAGTGACGTCGCCGATGCCGGGCCGAACACGCCGACCAAAGTTTCCTCCGGTCCCCATCCTATGCCACCAAACCTCCGTGTACTCCGGATCCGGCAAGCCACGATCCGAAACCCGCGAAGATGAAAGAGCCATGGGGCTCAACCCACCAGAAAGGAGGATCGAGAAGAACTCCTTGTAGATCTCCAGACGCCGAACCCAACGATCTGACGTGGCCAGCGACAATCATCACCACCCCGCGGCGGCCGGCGGAGTCCGAAGAAAGGATCCAGATGGATCCAATCTGAATCCGACGGCACCCACAACCACCGGTCAGGCCAACGCAGCCACCACCTCATGACACACAGGTCACCACCGCCACGCCGCGCACGACGCCGATGGGAGACCCGTCCGCCGCGCCGCCGGACCCCACGTTCGCCCGATGTTCCTCTGGATCCCGCTGTCCCGCGCCAGCTAGGACGGAGAGGATGGGGAGAAGCCCCGCCGCCGTCCAGCCGGCCAGGCTTCGCCAGGCGGCGCTATGGACGGCGGCAAGGAGGGGGAGAGGAGGATGAGACTCGAGGGGCGGTGGCTAGGGTTTTTCCTCTCGGGTCGCCCGCGGGGGCGACGCGAGGGGCTACCTGGAGACGGGCTGTCTCATGTGCTGTTTAGTTTAATGTGCGCCTCCATGCGATCACACTAATTCTGAAAACCACATCTTGAGTTGATATTTGAGGTCTTCAATAATCGCTGCCTATGGTGAGGTGTCAACTGTGTGGATATTCATAGCATCCGCAAGCAGATGTGATCCGTTTCAAACGCAACCTGGGTGGCTCCAAGCTCAGTTGTTGTCGTCACTGCTACCGCCAACACGTTGATCAGTTCTATCATGATTTGGCAGATGATCTGCTACTCTATTATGGTCCCTAGAAATTTTCATAGAATAAACTCCCTTCCTATCATCAGATCCTTAATCCCCAAGATGAGATGCCCATATGCCAATTGGTCCAACTCATTAGAAGTTAGAACAGATAGTGCCGTCGTCGAACCGATTGAACAACCACCGAAAGAGTAGTATGCTCGACAGACAGTGTCATCCCCTCCATTATCGCATGTAGCTCCGCCTCAAAAGCATCGTTGCATTGAAATAAGTGACGGTGTGCGGAGAAAATAACACTCGCGTCCCCGTTCCAAAGTATCATGCCTGACCCAGCTATACCGAGTGGTTCCCTTTGTTATCAAAGTGCCATGCTATGAAGTCGTCAACCCCCTCCCTCAGCGGGATGCCTAAGATATGGCGAGCATCATCCGTGAGATATTTGTCCTGCCATCACCAGAAAAATCCCCCCGTACGGGAATCTGGCGCCTCCACGAAGAACGGAAGAGCAACCCGATTTTAACTTCTCCCAGTCCCGGTGAACGGGGTCCAGCTTGGCCTAACACTCGAACCACCACCACGGCTGCCACTTTCACCCACGACATACGTGACTGACACGGCCCCATGCCTCCGTGCCCGCCCAGCTAGCGGCTAGCACTTTCAGTACACATTTCCCATGTGCTCATCCTAGACGAAACAGAGTCGTCTAGCCCAGGACCTACCCAGTGCGCCACCCTGCTCCACCGTCCGATCGGAGCCTTCCCATCCGCTCCCGGTCGTCCAGTGACCAGGGAGCGAGCACTGTCGCCGAGCCCCGACGCGGCCCACTGGCCGTTTCTCCGGGCCGTTTGGTTGGATTCCAGCAGGCCACAGCCGTCCGTTCGCTCTAGCGTGTGGGGCCCCGCGGGCGAGCGAGACGATAGTCTCACTAACTTTCTGCGGTCTTCTAAAAAAAAATGAACTACTCATCAAGTCCAGGTGCATAGGGCATCTAACGAAAATCAGCTATTCCAAATGTATAAGTCGTGTAGCTATTAATTCAACCTCGTTATCCTCCAACGCCTCGTATGTCTCATATCCATATGCAGCCCGCTGTGATTAATTTCCCTGAAAAATCACAATTGTTATGCGTGCACGCCCCTACCAACCGGGCTTCATGCAAAAGTCAAAACGACCCCACTATATTAATTAGCAATTGATTGTTGTATACAAATCCATTTAAGAGGAAGAAAAGGGAGCGGTGATTGGTTGGAGTCCTAGTCCGATTTACTTTTTCTCGACCAATCTCTTTGCGCCTAAATTACTGTGCTTCTTCTTAGATGCCCTATGCACCTGGACGGAGGGAGTACTCACTTTCTGCGGTCACTCATCAAGTCTCGGGGCTCGAGACGGTGCGACCGATGCACCCGCGGCGGCCATTTCCGGTCGAGATTTTGCTGAGCACGGGCCGTTTTTCATTTATGATGCGACTACTGTACTGTTTAGCTCGAGCTGTGTAAGTCTGCGAGACTGCAATTAAGCGGTCAAAAAAAGGTTATGGATGGCCTTGGTGCACTTGTGCTCCGCTGCCTGCACTCTTTTGCACCCACTTGCTAATCACATGAATTTGATCTAGAAACTTGGATACGACCTCATCACGTGAATTCGCTGATCATGGTTTTCGAGCACCAGTTCATTCAAACCGATTAGCTAGCTAGCCACCATGAGATCAACTCCAACGGCCGACCCAAACAAACGGCGATTTTGTCCGTTTTTTTGTCCGTTTATGTCGGTCAAGTGAACACGAACGTCCACTTTCGCGTTTCGGTCGGCGCGTGCGCCCAACACTGACGCGACCCATTTTGACGGCTGAAAGTGCAACTAATCCCCAGGTGGTTTTGGTAATTAATAACAACATATATATCATTGAACTAATCATTTCTTGAGAATATTTCAGAAAGTTCAGTGATATGGGTATGGCAATGACTGATGATGTGGACCCCTCAAAATGCTAAGGAAAACATTGGCAAAAGCTCAAGACTCCATTTTTTGGTTTAGTGATCCAAGATCACATTGAGTCCATAGGAAAGCCAATACTATTAAAAGGGGGTGAGGTTATGATGATGATCTGGTTGCTCTAAGGTGCTTAGTGATTTATCTCTCGAACAATCAGCAATCTTTCATTCCAACATAAACTCATAAGTAATCTCGGTCCCACCGATTCCAAACTCACCACACCGAGATGAACCACCTCACCATATAGCCAAACCCTAAGAATCTCGGATTTTCCGATTCCAAACTCGGTCATTCCGAAATTGGTGTTGCCAAGCTTCTGTAACCTTCTGTACTCAAATCGGTGTCACCGAGATGAGAAAGTCGGTCCCACCGAGATTGGCAAACCCTAGACTTTGGAAGAATCGGTCTAACCGAGATTGTATTTTCGGTCCCACCGAAAATCCCAACGCTCACAAGATTTGAACTTTCGGTCCGACCGAGTTGTCAACTTCGGTCCGACCGAGATTGCTCAAATGTGTGTAACGGTTGGATTTTGTGTGGAGGCTATAAATACCCTCCACCTCCTCTTCATTCGTGGAGAGAGCCATCGAAAGAACTACCACTCCTACCTTACATTTTCGAGAAGAAAACTACCTACCCTTGTGTTGAGATCAAGTTGCTCCTCTCCCACCATATGACACTTGATTTCTAGTCTTTCCAAGTTGCTTTCCACTCAATCCTTCCTCCACCACAGCCAAATCGGTGAGGAGAGTTGAGTGTTGGGGAGATTATCATTTGAAGCACAAGAGCAAGGAGTTCATCATCACCAACCCCATCTATTACCTTTTGGAGGGTGGTGCCTCCTAGATTGGTTAGGTGTCGCTTGGGAGCCTCCGTCATGATGTGGAGTTGAACCAAGAAGTTTGTAAGGGCAAGGAGATCGCCTACTTCGTGAAGATCTACCCCGAGTAAGGCTAGTCCTCCGTGGGGGTAAGCCATGATGGCATAGACAAGGTTGCTTCTTCGTGGACCCTTCGTGGGTGGAGCCCTCCGTGGACTCGCGCAGCCGTTACCCTCCGTGGGTTGAAGTCTCCATCAACGTGGATTGACGATAGCACCACCTATCGGAACCACGAGAAAAAAATCTCCGTGTCTCCATTGCGTTTGCTCTTCTCCTCCTCTCATTTACTATACGTGCAATTTACTTTCCGCTGCCATAACTCTAGAATTGCATGTGTAGGGTGATACTTGACTTGGTTATCATTGTGAACTTGCTAAGAAACTACTCCAATCAAAAGGCAAAATTTTTAAGTTGTCAAGTAGTCTAATCACCCCCCCTCTAGACATACTTCCGATCCTACAACGGCGCAAAAAAAATATCAAATGCATGCATATTTAACATAAAAACAACATTAATTAAACATTAAAGCCGGTCACGAAGGCCGGCGGGAGTCCACACGTTCATATTAGCATTTAATAAAAATAAAAATAAACTAAAAACTACGCGCCGGCATGCTGTCCTAGGCGTCGTCGTCGTTCTCCTCGTCGTCCTCGTCGCACTGGGATCCTCTCCGGATCCAGATGCCAGTCGTGCGACAGGGTGACGTCGGGGTACAGCAGAGGCACGCGGTGCCGCCAGTACCACTCCGCCTGGTTCACGGGCACGTTCACGCGCTGCCTCTGTCGGTGAGCCGACGCAGGCGGAGGCGGGGTGAACTCCGCGGGAAAGGGGACGACGGGGACTTGCCCTTCGACTTGCTGCTGTTGCCGGCGCCGAAGAAGAGCCCCATTTGGCACGGCTGGTGAGGGAGTCCTGGACTAGGGGGTGTCCGGACAGCCGGACTATCATCGTCAGCCGGACTCCAAGACTATGAAGATACAAGATTGAAGACTTCGTCCCGTGTCCGGATGGGACTTTCCTTGGCGTGGAAGGCAAGCTTGGCGATACGGATATGTAGATCTCCTACCATTGTAACCGACTCTGTGTAACCCTAGCCCTCTCCGGTGTCTATATAAACCGGAAGGTTTTAGTCCGTAGGACGAACAACCATTACAACAATCATACCATAGGCTAGCCTCTAGGATTTAGCCTCCTTGATCTCGTGGTAAATCACTCTTGTACTACCCATATCATCAATATCAATCAAGCAGGAGTAGGGTTTTACCTCCATCGAGAGGGCCCGAACCTGGGTAAAAACATCGTGTCCCTTGTCTCCTGCTACCATCCGCCTAGACGCACAGTTCGGGACCCCCTACCCAAGATCCGCCGGTTTTGACACCGACATTGGTGCTTTCATTGAGAGTTCCTCTGTGTCGTCAGTGATAGGCTTGATGGCTTCTTCAATCAACAACAACGCCGTCCAGGGTGAGACTTTCCTCCCCGGACAGATCTTCGTATTCGGCGGCTTCGCACTGCGGGCCAATTCACTTGGCCATCTGGAGCAGATCGAAAGCTACGCCCCTGGCCACCAGATCAGATTTGGGAGCCTAAACTTCACGGCGGACATCCGCGGAGACTTGATCTTCGATGGATCCGAGCCGCAGCCGAGCGTGCCGCACTGTCTCGATGGGCATGACCTAACTCTGCCGCCGGACAATACCTTGGAGGCCGCACACGAATCCTCTCTGACCCATAGTCCAAA
The DNA here is from genome assembly GCA_021437245.1 of Aegilops speltoides. Taxonomy (NCBI): domain Eukaryota; kingdom Viridiplantae; phylum Streptophyta; class Magnoliopsida; order Poales; family Poaceae; genus Aegilops; species Aegilops speltoides. Next base: position 367,143,534 of record CM038141.1, on the reverse strand, counting down.
GCCGATCGCGCAGATCGAGGACGGGTGGCTGGACACCGCCTCGGGACCTGCAAATTCCACGGCGATGGAGCCGAACACTGACCTCGTCCCTTATAAAGCTCGTGACTCCGAGGTGCCAGACTCCCTGCCGGACTCCGAACCTCCTGCGCCCCAGCCGATCGAATCTGATTGGGCGCCGATCATGGAGTTCACCGCTGCGGACATCTTCCAGCACTCACCCTTTGGCGACATCCTAAATTCGCTAAAGTATCTCTCGCTATCCGGAGAGCCCTGGCCGGACTACGGCCAGGATGGTTGGGATACGGACGACAAAGAAATTCAAAGCCCATCCACCACCCACTTTGTAGCCACTGTCGACGATCTAACCGACATGCTAGACTACGACTCCAAAGACATCGACGGTATGGACGACGATGCCGGAGACGATCAAGAACCAGCGCCTCGCACTGGAAGACCACCTCGTCATACGACATATACATGGTGGACATCCCAAAACATGGGGACGGCGAAGAAGCAGCGGAGGCAGATTCCTTAAAGAAACAACCCAAGCGCCGACGTCAGTGGCGCCGCTCTAAATCCCGCCACAGCAAGAATGGAGATTCAGGCACCGGAGATAATAACATCCCAGAAAGTGCCAAAGACAACTCCCTCCAGTACAACTCAGCACAGGAGGACGGGGAAGCCAGCCCTCGAGAGAGAGCGGCAGATGAGGAGTTAGAGGATGACAATTACATGCCTCCCTCCGGAGACGAGGCAAGCCTCAACGACGACGAATTTGTCGTGCCCGAGGATCCCGTCGAACAAGAGCGTTTTAAACGCAGGCTAATGGCCACGGCGAACAGCCTAAAGAAAAAGCAGCAACAGCTTCAAGCTGATCAAGACCTGCTGGCCAACAGATGGACCGAGGTCCTCGCGGCCGAAGAGTATGAACTCAAACGCCCCTCCAAAAGCTACCCAAAACGCAAGTTGCTCCCCCGACTAGAGGAGGAAGCATACAAACCTTCATCACCAGCGCACAATACGGCAGACCGACCACCTCGCGGCCGCGATAGAGAGGCATCTAGGCCCTCCACCAGAACAGTACCCCGGCACCGCTCAAAAAGAACGAAGCCACGAGGGAACGCGCCGGACTTGCGGGATATATTGGAGGATAAGGCAAGACAATCCAGATCTATCTATGGATCACGTGGACGCCCCACGACCCACGACGCATTTAATACCGTCGTGCGGACACAACAACTCCGGCCAGGCGAACATAGCGCATAACGCTCTCTTGAGCTACGCCGTGACATTGCTCAATCTGAGGCGCCGACATCCACTATGCTTCATGAGGCGAAGTAATGGATCATCAAATCCCTGAAGGGTTTAAACCCGTCAACATTGAATCCTACGATGGCACAACGGACCCCGCGGTTTGGATCGAGGATTATCTCCTTCATATCCATATGGCCCGCGGCGACGATCTCCACGCCATCAAATATCTCCCGCTCAAGCTTAAAGGACCAGCTCGGCATTGGCTTAACAGCTTGCCCGCAGAGTCAATTGGGTGTTGGGAGGACCTGGAAGCCGCATTCCTCGATAACTTTCAGGGCACATATGTGCAACCACCAGATGCCGATGACCTAAGCCACATAATTCAGCAGCCAGAAGAATCGGCCAGACATTTCTGGACACGGTTCTTAACCAAGAAAAATCAAATCGTCGACTGTCCGGATGCAGAGGCCCTCGCAGCCTTCAAACATAACATCCGCGACGAATGGCTGGCCCGGCACCTAGGACAGGAAAAGCGAAATCCATGGCAGCCCTTACATCATTAATGACCCGCTTCATGCGGGAGAGGATAGTTAGCTAGCTCAAAAGAACAACCTCGGCAAAAATCTTTGGCGGTCCGGATACCAAGGACCACAATGGCAGGTCGCATCAAAACAAAAACAAACACCGCGTTAACGGCGACAACAATGAGGATACGACAGTCAACGCCGGATTCAGAGGATCTAAACCCGGTCAACGGAAGAAGCCATTCAAAAGAACTACTCCGGTCCGTCCAATTTGGACCGAATACTCGACCGCTCATGCCAGATACATGGCACCCTCGAAAAGCCAGCTAACCACACCAACAGAGATTGTTGGGTATTTAAGCAGGCAAGCAAGTTAATTGCCGAAAACAATGATAAGGGGCTGCACAACGATGACGAGGAAGAGACCCGGCCGCCAAACAATAGAGGACAGAAGGGCTTCCTCCACAAGTGCGGACGGTAAACATGATATACGCAACCTATATACCCAAGAGGGAGCGGAAGCGTGCACTAAGGGACGTATATGCGATGGAGCCAGTCGCCCCGAAGTTCAATCCATGGTCCTCTTGCCCGATCACTTTCGATCGAAGAGACCATCCGACCAGTATCCGCCATGGAGGATTCGACGCATTGGTTCTAGGCCCAATCGTCGATGGATTTCACCTCACGAGAGTCCTGATGAACGGCTGCAGTGCTGAACACGCTTTATCAGATACAAAGGCGCAAGATGGGCATAGACCCCTCAAGGATTAAACCTACAAAGACGACCTTCAAGGGCGTCATACCTGTGTTGAGGCCAATTATACAGCTCACCACACCGAAGTGGTCTTCGGATCCCCGGATAATTTTCGAAGCGAGGAGTTAATCTTCGACATAGTCCCGTGCCGCAGCGGCTATCATGCTCTGCTCGGACGAACCGCATTCGCAAAATTCAACGCGGTGCCGCATTATGCATGCCTCAAGCTCAAGATGCTAGGCCCTCGTGGAGTCATCACGGTTAACAGAAATACGGAACGCTCCCTCCGAACGGAGGAACATCTGATGGCTCTCGCGGCGTATACGAGCAGCCTTCTAAGGCAATTTTCGAGTCCGGCCGTTAAACGACCGAACACGGCCAAACGCGCCCGGAGCAACATCAATCAAGACCACCTGGCATGATTCGAGCACGCATAGCAATGCGGCCCCAACCCCAGCCCTCGCATGATTGCAAGATCAGCCCTCCGCGTACATCATTACGCTCTGAAGATACCATGGGCATAGGGGGAGGGGCACGACCACAACAGACCCAGAGTGCGGCTCGACCACACTAGGGGCTCCCAAGTGTGTCGCTCTTTTTATTTTTATTTTTTTCCTTCTTTTTATACACAGGACTCCGTTTACAAGAGGTCCTGTCCGGCAGTAGATCGGCCGAACTCACGATGCAACAGCCAGGGAGGAACAAAGGGCTACGACGAACACTCAGGTGGTCTCCATTACGAGCAATAAATCTGTTTATTACAACATTCTGCAGCCCACCCCTGGAGGGGGACATGTTTAAAATAGTCCAATCCCTTGCTTACCGCACCATTTGTATCGTTCATAGACCGATAGCGAAATTCCTTGAATAAATAATGCAGCACTTTTGCCTATAATTGCATTACTTTACATATATGTTCATTTACGACATCTTGCATCCGTATAATTTGGTACGGCCGAATACACCAGGGCTTACGTTCCCGCATTATGGTGTGATAAGTCCGAACACTTTCACAAGTCGGCACCCGAACTTATAGCATTATATGAATCGGCTCAATCATGTCTTGGGTCAATAGTTGGGTTTGCCCGGCTCCCATGTTTTGGTACCTTACGTTCCGTTCGTCGGCTAAGGTAGACTGGAGAACCACCGCGATTGCGCCCGGTTGAGCCGGGCGGCGCCTCGAGGAGAAAGCTAAAGCGATTGTCATGATAAGGCGAGAGACTGGTCGCTATTCGAGAGGTCTTTTCGAGTCCCTAAAGACTTATGCCGCTTCGAGCGAAGAACCGGATAATGTCCGGCCAAGGCATGGATAGCGCCCCGAACTCGGTCTTCCGAATACTAGGGGCTTCGCCGAAATTTAAAATTATAGAATTCTATGGCTAAGTGAGAGTGTTCAAGCATTATAAGTCCGATTGCCTTGTTCGTTGTGTTGAGCGCCTCCCTAGATGGACCCAAAAATGGAAACAAGAGTGCTCAAGTTTATCCCGAACACCCCAGCACTCGTGGCATGGGGGCTGAAGCCGACGACTTGCCATCTCTCAGATTTAATTAAACGGCCGCACAGAAGGTAATATTTTAAATCAATAAGCGTTGCTTAGCGCATATGAACAAAGTTTTCAGCGCACAGGATAACACGTAGCGAGTCTACTCAATAATTACATCTTTGGGGCACTCATCCGCAATCTTGCGGGCACCCTTCAGGACAGTCTTATAGTACATCTCGGGCGCACGATACTCTTTGCCCGGCGGCGGCGTGTCCGTCAGGAGCCTCTCCGCATCCAGCCTGCCCCAATGCACCTTTGTGCGGGCAAGGGCCCGACGGGCACCTTCAATGCAGGCGGAGCGCTTGATGATCTCCACCGAGGCACGATCCACCAGCCGCCAGACGAGGCAGGCGAAGTAGCTCCTGTGCATGGCCTCTCCAGCCACGGCCGGACTATGAGGCCCTTCATGGCCTGCTCGGCTACCTTGTGGAGCTCGACCACCGCTTCATTTGGTCGCTAGGGGCACGGATGTCCGCCTCGGCGTCTCGAGACCGAAGACCTTCTCCGTCGAGCTCCCTCTTCAGCCCGGTAGAATGCGGCGCATCGGACACTGCGTGAGGCAGATCTGCAAACGCCTCGAGAGCTCGAATCGGGTAAGTAATGTAATTTACATTCACATGCTTGCTTTGCATGAAAAATGTCTTACCCGCCGCTATCTTCTTCGTTGCCTCAATCTCCTGGAGGGCCTTATGGGCCTCGGCCTTAGCAGCTTTGGCACTTTCAAGAGCCGAGGCAAGCTCGGACTCTCGAGTCTTCGAGTCGCGCTCCAAACTCTCATGCTTTTCCATGAGAGCCTGGAGCTCTTGCCGCACCTCCGCCACCCGCGCCTCGTGCCTCTCTCGCTCCTTCCGTTCCGCGGCCGCATTGCGTTCGGCCGCGGACACGGCCTCCTTCAAGGTCGCCACCTCGTTCGAGGCCCCTGCAGTACCCACGTTATCCTTGTTATTTTTCTTGCAACCTAAATCCTTTTCTGTAAGGTACAAATTTCAATGTGGTGTTACTCACCTTCTTTGTCCTCGAGCTGCTTCTTGGCACGGCCGAGCTCTTGCTCGGACCGCTCGAGGTCCTGCTTCAAAGCACCGACCTCCGTAGTCGGTCTTGGCAGAGGTCAGCAAAGACTGACCGCAAACCCATATTGACATAATTTTTAGCAACCCTGCGTACATCTTTTTTTTAGATCCTTAGTCCGGCTTTTCTTTCCGAACACCGAATCGAGCATCAGGGGCTACTGTCTATGCGGTATTACATTGCATATTTTTAACTTCTTACCTCAAAGCCTATTAGAAGGCTATCGCAGTTTCGGCTGCTCTTGGCGAACTGAACCTTCTGAATCACCGCACTCATAATAGTGCGGTGTTCTTTCTCGATGGAAGTGCCTTTGAGCGCCTCCAACAAGTTGTCCGGCGCCTCCGGTTGGACGAAAACTGCTGGCGTCACGGTCTTGCCCTTCTTGCGAAGGGGCCGCCATCCAGAGTCCGGAGCCACTGCGGGTTCCGGCAGAGTCGGCGCAAAGTCCGGAGGCTGCCTTGTGGCGCGCCCGAGCCTCCTCCGATGGGTCCCTTCTCGGGATCCCGCCTCGGCGTCCTCGGCGTCGCGAGGTGGAGGCGGTCAGATGGAATCTACATCCGACGGAAGCAACGACCGCTTCGATGAAGCGGGGGATGATCATCGGCGGATTGCAGCAGCGTGCGGCATTAGAAGGACACTATGTGACACAAAAGAGAAATTATAAATCATTCAGGAATCCGGATACTTACGATCTTGCCGGAGGCCTGGCCCTTGAGGGCCACTCTTCGTCGCCAACGTTGGCGTTGGCGGAGCTGTCCGGGGGAATAGTCGTTCCCCTCTTGGACCCTTCAGCCTCCCCTGTTGGGGAAGCCTTCCTTTTCCTCTCTCCTTCCTCTGGGAGAGAGTCTTCTTCCTCCTCCTCGCCTTCGGGGGAGGAGTCCGCCTCGGAGTCATCGGACACCTGAAAACGGGAACTCTTTCGAGTACCGTGGCCTCCTTCTTAGCCTTCTTCTCGGCACCACATAGAGTGCGGGACCAAGCAACTCCGTCAGCGGGCGTCCACTGGTCTTCGGGGGGAGCCGGACGGTTTACTGTCGGACGTCCTCTCGCCGATCTGTCAAAGGCATGGGAGTTTTAGATCCGCATAGAGTCAAACTATGAAAGAAAATAAAAGTCCCATAGAGGATAACAAAGCTTACCTCGTCGGCCGGGCGCTTGGTCTTGAATCGCGGTCTTCCGTCGCGGACGCGGGCTTTCTCGCCTTGAACAGCACCTCGGCGGCTTCAGACGTCGTGTCGAAGAGCCCGCTCAACGCTGGTGCCGTGCGGATCGAACTCCCACAAATTAAAAGCCCGTTGTTGGCAAGGGAGAATCCGTGACGACGAGCATGACTGGATCACATTGACAAGCTGAGCTTCTTGTTCACCACTTACGGATCTGGTTTGGAGTCCGGTCAGCTCCTCCGAACTACCCCATAGCAGTCCCTTCTCTTTCCAGGAGGTGAGCTGCATAGGGATGCCAGATCTGAACTCGGGGGCCGCCACCCACTTAGGATCGCGCGGCTCGGTGATATAGAACCACCCCGATTGCCACCCCTTGACGGACTCCACGAAGGCCCCTTCGAGCCAGATGACACTGGGCATCTTGCCCAACATGGCGCCTCCGCACTCCGCTTGAGAGCCCTTCACCACCTTCGGCTTGACATTGAAGGTCTTGAGCCATAAGCCGAAGTGGGGCTGGATGCAGAGGAAGGCCTCGCACACGACGATAAACGCCGAGATATTGAGGATGAAGTTTGGCGCCAGATCATGGAAGTCCAGGCCGTAGTAGTACATGAGCCCCCGGACAAAGGGGTGAAGTGGAAAGCCCGATCCAGCGGAGGAAGTGGGAAGGAATACGACCCTCTCATGGGGCTGGGGGTGGGGTGAGCCGCCTTGTCGGGCGGCGGTGTGCGATGTCATTGGACAGATATCCGGCGCTGCGTAGTCTTTCGACGTGCCCCTCCGTAACGGAGGAGGCCATCCATTTGCCTCCCACTCCAGACATGGTCGGAGAAGGTCGAGACGAGATGCGTGAACTTGGGCGCTGGAGCTCGAGTGCGCGGAGATGGATAAGCAAAGGAGGAAGAAGGCGTAGGTGAAAAGGTGGATCCTTATCCCCTTATATATGGGCGGACGAAAACTATGCGTCCCCACCAGCCTGGTAAAACTTGCTTATCTTCCAAGCGCCACCATCAATGGCGCGGTTGGGTTACCCACGTCCGTATTGATGAGAATCCCGGAATAAGGGGAACACGATCTCTGCTTCGACAAGACGTGCCAAGGATACCGCTTCGCTAAACGCGCTGAGGTGATATAGTAAAAAAATGATTCAAGTAAAGGCTTGGTAGTGGTGTGACGTCATGCCACGAAATATGTCAACAGATCGAATTTGTGTACATATTATTCTCTCTACGGTGGAATGTGGAATTTATTTTGCAGAGCTGGACACTATCCTGGTGTTCGCAATCTTCTATGAATTATTCGGAGGAGGAACCCGCCTTGCAATGCCGAACAATATCGCGCCAGACTCATCGTCATTGAAGCTTTGGTTCAAAAGCTCGAGGAGTCTGGACTAGGGGTGTCTGGACAGCCGGACTATCATCGTCAGCCGGACTCCAAGACTATGAATATACAAGATTGAAGACTTCGTCCCGTGTCCGGATGAGACTTTCCTTGGCGTGGAAGGCAAGCTTGGCGACACGGATATGTAGATCTCCTATCATTGTAACCGACTGTAACCCTAACCTCTCCTGTCTATATAAACCGGAGGGTTTTAGTCCGTAAGACGAACAACCATTACAACAATCATACCATAGGCTAGCCTCTAGGGTTTAGCCTCCTTGATCTCGTGGTAGATCCACTCTTGTACTACCCATATCATCAATATCAATCAAGCGGGAGTAGGGTTTTACCTCCATCGAGAGGGCCCGAACACAGGTAAAAACATCGTGTCCCTTGTCTCCTGTTACCATCCGCCTAGACGCACAGTTCGGGACCCCCTACCCGAGATCCGCCGGTTTTGACACCGACAGCTGGGGTGGCTAGGGTTTGCTTGCCGGCAACAGGGGAGCGAGTGTCGCTAGTGAGGACGGGCAAGCGGATGAGGACGGCCCCGCCGCACGGTCGGCTTAAAAAGGGCGCACCGTCGTCGACGCGCGTGGGCCCGAGTCATAAATTGTCGACCGGCGAGGCGGCGGCGATTGACGACCGCCAGATGGGGCCACGGCGGACACCGAGAAGGCGCGCGCGGCGTCCGTTCCGCGCCCGCGCCGACGCATTTGGGACGCAAATTTGGGTCGCAAATGCGTCGACGCGGACTCGAAGCGAACGCGTTTTGAGTTTGGGTCGGCGCGCTGGGCCTCCTTTTTTGTCCACACCGACCCAACAGACGACGGCAGACGAAATGATTCGCCCCTTGGAGTTGCTCTCAACAACAACAAAAAACAGTAGCTAGCTACATGGTTTCAGCTCGTTAGGAGAAGCTATACTACTTACGGTATTCCATTGATCGATTGATAGATACTTCCTCCGTCTCATAATATATGACTTTTTTGACACTAGTATAGTGTCAAAAAAAATATCTTAACAGAGGGAGTACGTTGCTACGGCGTGCTCAATAAACAGATATATCTACACAGCGCACGATAGCAGGAGGAGTGGCTAGCAGAGACAATGCCAAAACTCACGAAAAGGTGCCGGGCGTAGCACTCAGCGACCTTCTCCTCCTGACGGCGACGGCGGAAGCTTTCGCGGATGACGCCAACTCGGCGGTCGAACCTGTCGAGTGACCCCTCTCTGGCAAGAAGGAAGGAACGGATAGCTACGAGATGTTACGGCTACGGTGACTATTCGACCGATGATGGTCGCAGTGTACTGATGTGCCAGATAAGGTAATGTGCGTGTGTGGAGTCGGTATCTCGGGAGTGTACCGAAATGCCGGATAAGGTAAATATGCATCGCTCCGAGTGAGCCCGTCGGGGCAGAGGATAAGAGCGGGTGTCGCCGGATCGTTGGCGCCTCGCGTCCTCGATCAGCCTGGTTCTGGAGTCTGGACGGCCGGAGACACGCGAAGCCGCTAGGGTAATTTGCAAATCAAGCGATGGAAGGATCACAAAGATGGTTTTGGCAAAGAGATATTGTTGCTGCTTCAGGAAACTGAAATTGATTGACTCCACGGGGCCGGAGAAGGTGCAAAGAAAATCCAGCGGACGGTGCCGTTTGGAATGAATCCCCTCGACCTCGATTACAGATTTTCCTCTCTTCTGCACCGAGTGTTTGGCCCTTTGTGGAAGATAGAAATCCGGTGGACGGTGCCCGTTTGGAGCTCCGCATCCGGAGCAGGTGAGGGAAAGAAATATCTATCTCGCACGGTGAGTGTGGACGTGTGAGGGCGCTGGGTCTTTCACGTACACTTCTGCGTGTCGCCATTGCAACGGGTTCGTACCACACGTGAAATGCTTCTCGGGTGTGGCACACACACTGATTGCGTCCTATATATGGGCCTTATCAGCTGCGGCCGTTTTTCCCAGTAAGGAAAACGTAGTTCGACAGAATAACTGCAGTGGTTGGGTCCAGGCCCGCGTTACTACCATTTATCGTTTATATGCAATCATCGTCGTCGTCGTCATTATGCCCGCTCTCATGTCTTATCTAGGAGTACCAAGCTTCTTGTGCAGACCTGACCGTAGGAGCTAGCAGCGTGGCCCCTGTAGAGGTGAGACGAGTAATTCCGTGCTGACACGTAGCTCACCCCTCCGGCCTTGTCACGGTCCTGCGTGATAGGCGTCCTGAGCATCTGCATGTTAGTTGCAACGAACATACAGATGTCCCGTGAAGAAGCAGACACTAGTATTTTCAGACGATACACTTTTTGAGGGAAAATGCTACTGCTACTCGGCTACTCCTATTCCTACTCGTTATTGTTTTGGACGAAAGCCATGCAACAAGTCATACAAATTGCACTGGATTTTCACGAGTAAATAGCATAAAGCTACTACTTTACAGGCTAGGGTTTCAAAAAACTACCGGTTTTTAATTTTTCACCGATAACTACCCGATGATCTTTTTTCCCCAATCCGTCCAATCCCTATCACCGACGAGCATGTCAAGCACCGGCAACCACTACGACGGCAATGTCGTTCCTTCCCGCCCTGCACGCGGATCTGTGCGGTTTGCCCAATCTGCTCACCCCACCGACCTCCTCTCCTCCGGCCCCTCCTCCGGGCGGCGACTTTTGTTCTAGTGCCATTCGCAAGATCGCAGATACCGACTCCAGAGTCGGAGGCACGCACCACCCGTCGCGAGAGGCAGAGGGCAAGGGAGATTGGGGCGGGTCAGACGCGGCTACGCAGTCCTTCCGTCGCCGCTGCGTGATGCTCGTGCCCGACGAGGAGGAGTGTCTCCTCCAGTGGGTGTACCGTCGCTCACTTACCACGGCGGAGGCGGACGCCCGGCGGCTCCGGAGGATCAACGCCAAGCAGTTCCGGCTCGACATCGAGCAATCCGAGCAGGAGGCGGCGACAGCAGCGGTGAGGGTGGCCAAGCTCAAGCGCAAGCAAGACCGCATCATCCGGCGCTTGCAAGGCTACATCGCGATCTCCTCCTTCTCCTTCGACGGGTCTGACTCTGGCGTCGACCCACCTCCTGCTGCGGATGCCTACAGGAGCGCCGCCGACCGGAAGGGCAAAAGGCCGGCAAAGAAGTGTTGAAGCTCGCCCGCTCCTTTTATATAATATAGTTCTAGTATGTAGTTACAATGTACCGGATCGTTGAACTGTGTGAACTATGCCTGTTTCGTGATCTTCCGGTGTTGTTTATGTGATTATGCCTGTTTGCTATCGATTTATAGGTCCTTTTTGTCGATTTTGATCGTTCGGTGATCTATGTACTACGTTTGCATGAATTTGTATGGATATAGAGAGCCGGATATGAGATACGCGGGTGTGAAGACGCAGATTTAAAAAATGCCCGATCAGCGTCCGTGAACGCGTCCACGGTCGTCTGAGCGGTTGAATTTGTAAAGTCCGGCTGTTGATGCACACGAGTGGCACCAACCAGCAGGTTCCAGCATCGTCGGAGACGTTACCGCCTCACACGAGCGAGATATTTGTCCTCCCATGACCACAAAAATCCTCCCGTACGGAAATCCGACGCCCCTGCGAAGGCACCGAAGAGCAACGTCTCCGACTTTACTCCTCGAGCTCACTCCCAGTGAACGAGATCCAGCTTGGCCTAGCACTGGAACCGCCGCGCCACAGTTGGCCTTGTTGCCCCCTCACACCCCGACGCGCACGCACGACACACGTGACTGACACGGCCCCATGCCTGCGTGACCGCCCAGCTAGCGCAGTGCAGTACACATTTCCCATGTGCTCATCGTGGACGAAACAGAGTCGTCTAGTCCAGGACCCATCCAGTGCACCCTGGCCCACCGTCCGATCGGGCCCATCCCGGCCGTCCAATGACCAGGGAGCGAGCACTGTAGCCGAACCCCGACGCGGCCCACTGGCCGTTTCTCCGGCCGATCCGTTCCGAAACCCAGGTTGGATTCTAGCGATTTTTTGTCCAAAAGGACCCTCTGCCGAACGCTATTGACAAAAAAGACTACCTACGGATCATTTTGACAAAAAGGACCCCTCGGCGGTGGCGGCGGTGCGGCGAGCGACACGTGGCACCGCCGCCACGCCAGAGGCGGCGGGCCCGCCGCCATCGCGAAGCGGCCACACCGCTGCCACGCGAGCTTAAACGGAAACTCAGCGCGACGGAACGAGGCGGGCAGTGGGCCACCGCCACCGGGCGAGGGCGGCAGGCTACTGGCGTGATGGGCCCAACCGCCACCGGGTGAGGCGGCCTGCTTGGCGTTGCCGCCGCCAGCCGACAGTTGCGTCACAGGCGGGCCCGCCAATGGCCAGCCGCCACTTCGTGGCGAGGCGGCAATAATCTTCTGGCCAAGACGCGCTTGTTGTGCAATACCGACGGCGCCGATTTCGAGGCCTGATTTCGAGGCACGATTCGCACGCGCGGGTGGCGGGAATCACGCTACCGAGTGTTTGCTTTCTTGATTCCACGCTACGCAAACGCATTTAATTTCACGGCAGAATCGCTCTGGCGTTGCTTTGCTCACGCTACCGAATCCGAGGCTGCCGACACTACAGGATCCTCTCCCTTTATATACCATTCTTCAATTGCGGCGCAAGCACCAAACCTCGTTCCTCTCCTTTGCTCTCTAAGTCCCTCGTTCCTCTCCTTTGCTCTCTAAGTCTCTAAGTACAGAGAGAAAAGAAAGCACTTTCACTCGTGATTTAGGGTGATTTAGAGTTGGATTTTGAGGATGATGAAGTTGAAGAAAAAATAGATTAAGGTAAGATCTATCCATTTTTGTTGGTTTCATTCGCATGCATGATGTTTTTATTCTATTTGATTAGTTCCTAAGTGTGTATTCAATGTTGCTTTAGGCATTATTTCCGCACTTGGAGAAGTCATTTGGAGTTTCGTAGTAGGAATAGCCGTGCAAAGTGAACTACGAAGTTGAAGATCAAGGTATGAGCTTTGCAATACATTTATTTATTTATGCATGCAGGTTGGTAATTAGTTCGTCCTTTAGCTCGTTATTAGCTATGTGATGGTAGTGCTTAGAGGTTAGAAATAATTTAAGACGATGTAGCATTTAAAGATGTTGACATGCTTAGAAGTTGAAGATGTTGCATCAATGTTAGGTGCGTCCATTAGTATTGACATGCGGGAAATCTTAATACGGTAATTAAGAAAAAATTGTACTGTAAGTGTTTATTGCATGCGGTATGTTATTTCATGTGGTATGTTATTTTATGTGGTATGTTTATTAATAAACCTATATTTAGGAAACTGTAGGTCTACTTTGTTATGTCGCAATAATCTAAATTTTATATGTTAAGATTAGGTGCTAATGTACTTAATGATGTATGTAATTAGGTAAAATAATTCATCTTAGTAGCAAACAAGGAGGAGAAGACGTGATTGAAGAAATTGTGATTCCATTTTCGCTGTCCCATTTTGAGGTGATGAACACATACATGGAAGTGCTATTTTCATACTTTTGTTAGCAGGAAGAAAAATCCGTGTGTAATATTTTTGTTAATGTGATAATAGGTTGACGAGGTTCATATAGTACTGGCGACGGATATTTATTGAAACTATTTTGACGCTTAATTGCATCATATTGGAGGTAAGGTGAAAAATGACACTGTAATTTTGTTAATATTTTTTGTATTGATGTACTATTGTGAATAATGTGCATGCTGCTGCAAATATTATTATTTGTAGATAAATGATTGTTATCGTATCATGTGAAAAAAATTAGTTAAAGCCGAAAGAAATTAAATGTTACTCATATGATATTAAAATGTTATTATCGTACTATTATGTTTACTGGTTGTTTGGATAGCGAGTAATTACCATGGGTTTTGTCATAACATGGGTATAAAATGACGCCGTAATTTTGTTAATATTTTTTATATTGATGTACTGTCATGCCGCTGCAAATATTATTATTTGTAAATAAATGAATTTTATCGATTATATGAAAAACATTTTATCATGCCGAAGAAATTAGATATTTTACTCATATGATATTTAAATGTTATTATCGTAATATTATGTTTAGTGGTTGTTTGGATAGCGAGTTTTAGGATATTTTAGGATGTTATTATCGTAATAGTTGTTTTTCCAGAAGCTAAGTTTTTGCATGTTACGAGAACTATTTTAGGATATTTTTGGGGTAGTTAGAGAAAAGCAAACGGAGTTTTAGTTTGTTACGCTCGTAGACAAGTTTGAGAAAAATAGATTTTAAATACCGTTAACCAAACAACCCCTTAAAGTCTAAGCAAATGATTCTAAAAACAAACCGAATATTTATAACGAAAATACGGTTATTATTTTAGTCATAAGATACGTAAATGTTGTCATCATTACTAAATGTTTAGTTACTAATTATTTGAAATGTAAACATGTATGCTGGTTAGGTACTATGGAAAATTTAGTGGTGTACTATGGGAACGTCTTACGCGACGGTCCATGCGGGGTGGATGTGTCTTTATGCGAGTCGACTACAGTAGTGGTGAGAGACATGGTCAACGTGGGTTACGCAGCTGTTAGAAGGTGCATCCGAGCGGTGTTTGGTGATGATGATGCAGAAAAAATGACAATGGAGGCCTTCGCTGTTGACGGAGGAAATGATGGGACGATTGCCGTTGGGGTTTGCGGCCCGTCACAGTGATCGATCGTGGGGTCGTACATGAGGTTTGCAAGCAATCCCAATAACTCAATGTATGGTCACCGATGGTGTATGTGGAGTTCATTTCACCACCGATGTTGCGGATGCGCGATGGGAGGGTGGAGGTCGAGTTGGCCATCACATCAGCCCTTTAGCATCGCCCATCGGAACCGACATGCCAGACTGTGTATGACATGTGATATTGGTCACGCCGTTGACATGAGCGAACACGTGGAGGATTGCGAGGCGCTAGATGATGATGATCATTCTTCTGCGTCTTGAGTCAAGCGGAGAAGAAGATGTTCCTCCTCAAAGGGCGTCGTCATGGCGCACCGCAACCTGGTTTTACAGGATATGAGCATCACCAATGAATTTCACATCGCTTCCGGCCTAGGAGGGAAGCCCGGAGGTTGGGCAAGTTTTCCCGGATAAGAAGTCTGCTTACGAGCAATGGGTAGCTATGCAATCGGTATCCACCGCCAAAGATAGAGTGAAGCGATCGATAAAAAGAGTTGAAGGTCATATGCATCCACACCGCGAAAGGTTGCGCGGAAGAGTTCTCGCTAGATGAAGCACAGGGTATGTCACCATGGCATATCACAAAAATAGTAGAGCATACCTGTGAGCAAACGGGACTCTTTCAGATCACCGCAATGTGACAAACAAAATTTGTGGCACAGACGATGGAAACAATTGTGCAGGAAGTCTCAACATTAGTGTTAGGGCTCGCAAAAGATGCAGAGGATCTAATTGATTCCTGTTAGCTATAGCAAGGCTAGGCGCGCGAAGGAAAATATATTCAAGAACTTGTATGGTACCTATGAGGAGGCATATTCTTATGCCCCTAGAATGCTTCATCAAATAGCAAGTGCTAATAGGGGGACTCAAGTTTGGCGGAGAGAACGTCCAAACCCAATGAGGCAGAAGTCACATGGAACCCGTGGACTCAGGACCAGCTAAAATTGGTCTTTGATGCTCGACACTTCACACCAGGCATGTTGACCGATAGTGGATTCTGGCTGACTCGCTGCAACTTATTGTTCCTGTGGTGTGTTGAACCTTACAACCCAGAGCGTGTAATGAGACAGTTCGGTCTCTATCAAGAAATTCCACCACCTTTTCCCAGACGTATCGACGAGGAAACACATAAGTAAGATGTGACATCCCTAAATAGTTAGTGTCATTTTTAATTTACTAAACTCACACTTTGTTACATAATTTGCAGGCTAACCAATATGGGTAGGGGTTGGAGTTTATCTGATTGGAGGGAAGAGAACAGTGAATGGGTACATAAGTGGCAAAATGAAGCGCTAGCAGATATAGTCGCCAACTTAGGTATATTTTATGTACATTATTTTTTACGATGATCATACGATGCGAGAAGATGCTTTGCTTTCATCACAACGGTTTATGTAATTATTTAATTTTGCAGACCGTGACGATGGAAGTACAGATCACGCTGCATAAGCAAAGTGGTCTTGCATGAACACGTGCTAGCTCGGCGGTCAGCCGACTACTATACCAACACATCTCACACAAGAGGAGCAGCGCGAAGACATGTTGAGTTGCTCGCAGCTTACTATCGTGACCAGATGGTAATCACTTGTATCTTTTTAGGTCCATTATTTCATAATCATTTGAACTAAATAACATCCAAATATTGTTCAGCTTGAAAATGTCAACGAAGTAGGGCGGATGGCTACGGATAGCATGCCGCCCAGGCCCATATCGCAAGACATTCCGAAACTTTTGCAACAATTCGTGGCAAAGAAGTTGAGATCTTGGTAGAGGTGACGGCGTTGCCCTTTGGAGCATACATGCCGTAGCGAGGTCGGCCTGATCGAAAGCGCACCGCCGTCGCATCGAAGCGAGGTAGCGACTGAGCCATGAGCAATGGGGAGGGTCCGAGTACTAGAACGACATTGCCACGACATGACTCATCTCTCGCCATCAGATCGCTCTTCTTCGATGCGGCTTCGTCGGCGGACATCTCAGACCATGGCACGGGCTTCGATTCGATGCGAGCGTTTTTTCCCTAACCCATATGTGTACACAGGATATGATGCATACACCCAAGGTGAGGGATCTCGGCCGTTTCTCTCCACGCGAGGGATCCCCATGCCCGAGGAGACTCGTGTACCAGATTTAAACCAGCACCAAGTACAATGGCGACAAAGATAGGAGAGGGATATGCTCAGTAGTCATGTTTACATTTCAATGCATTTACAATGATATCATTTATTATCCTCTAACAGTTTATTTAAAATGTTTCTATGTGCAGGACACACGATGTTAATTGGGGCGATGAGAACACCCAACGCCAAGGCCAACACAGCCTCCGGGAGCATCACATGATCATGGCGCCAACACAGCCTCCGAGGAGCATCACATGATCTTGGCGACACGGTTACATCATTAGTTACAGAGTTCTTGGAGGGATGTTATTGGCCCATCTTTTATCCCCCGAGTCACAACCATACGCCTACAATTACGCTTCAGTTCGCAACAAGGATTCGCGACTCCACCACCCACGCAGGACTCGCAGACACATGAAGCCGAATTGGAGTATGGCCGAGGTCTTCGTGTGACTAGGCCACCTAATCGCTTGTCGCTTTCCGGTCGTAAGGAAAGGCCAGGTGGTCGTCGTTAAGTAGGGTGATTCATCTATGCACGTGCGCGACCCATTGTATCTATATATGTGTGTATCGACTTTTCGATTTGAACATCTATGTTTGCTGAAATAAAAATGCACCAGTCAGGAATAATTTTTCCCGCCTATATCTCCCGCCATACTATCCTGCTCCACTCTTTTGCTTATGTTAGGCCGAAATGATTTTTTTTTAATATTTTGGCTGATGAATACTATGCAACCATTGCCGCCTTAGACATTGAAAAAATATATTTTCAGCAACGCTTTCCCTCAATATTTTCCCGCACACGCTTTCCTCCATATCTTCCCGCCATATCTTCCCGCCACTGCTTCCCCGCCATATGTTCCGCCACTGTTTCCCGCCAACCCTTCCCCGCCATATCTTCCCGCCATATCGCACTCGTTCTTCCCCCTTTTTCTCCTCTCTACCTATAAAACCCCTTCGACGGAGGTGGATAAGCATTCGAGTGTAGTGTAGTCGAGATGTCCCATTATCCTTTCGATCGTAGTTTTCACCACAGGATGAGCAGGACTCTTCCGAGGCTAGCTACCGATTTCGGGATGGACAATAGGATAGTTCCATGGGCGAACTCACCGGTAGTGACACCATAATGAATGAGTTGGCTCACCAATTACGTAGGTGCGGGTGGCTGAAAGGACCTATGAGGAGGTACGTAAAGAACTTCTTAGGTTGCGTGCAAGGTGGAAGAATGTAGTGGAGCCAAGAGTGAAACTTTCGGAAGGACTGCAGAAAAGCATCCATTTTTATGGATCGAGGAGAGCGAGGATGAAGATGATATCTTCATGCCGCCGCCCGGTCTTTGCATCGTCAAAGGGCAAGAGTTACGCATCGTCTAAGGGCAAGAGTATTGCATCCTCGAAGAGCAAGAGTTCGCATCGTCCAAGGGTAAGAGTTCTACATCCTCGAAGGGCAAGAGTTACGCATCGATGGAGGATGACGATGATGCCTTCATGTAGTTTTATTCCAGTTCTACCGCTTAATTCGGATGTACTTGCATTATTAGTTTGTACTCTATTATTGTAGGGCATTATGTTCTATCTTAATTTTATTTTGTAGTTGTTGCATGATGTTCGATGTTAGTGGAGGGAAAGAAAATGCCACTTCTTTATTCTTAAACAATATTTTTTTTTTCATTACGACACGGCACAACTGAAAATAAGATACATTGTAGGAATATACCTACATTTAACTCCTGAAATAAAGCTAAATTAAAGTGCAGAAATAAAGATACAAATAATTGCGAAATTTTAAATACTAGCACAGAATCTCTCGAGTCCAGCGTGGATATTTTCCTTTTCCATCGCCGCTTCTTCGCTGCCTTGGCCTCGACGAGCCCTTTCTTTCTTTCTCTGCCTCTCGCCTCACGAGCCTCCTTCATTGTCGTTCCTGCTCCTCCATGCGACGAGCCTCCCCTGTTTTTCTTTCCCATTTCCTCAAAAACGGTGTTGCTCGGCATAGTATTCTTTTAACTCTCTCTTGCTCGCTTTCTCCTCGCTTCCGCCTTCTCGCGTCGCTCTTCCGCAAATAAACTATTCCACGACGGCGACTTCTTTCACGAATCTCACATCGCCCAAGCCGGCTTCTCCGTGTCAATCCAATGATAGTACATGCACAGAGGCGGAGGAGACTACAACAAGAAACAAGAATGTTACTAAATAATCAATGAAAATACCAACAATATCTATTAGTGATGGTTAAAGCATACCGAGGCTTGTCGTACTCTCAAATAGCTACGGCAGATCTTCCTCATAATTGGCGCACATGAAAACTTCATGCCCAACCAATCTGAAAAATCCGTCGCCTCCTTCACCTTGCAAAGATCGCCACACCAACACCGCAGGATCGCCACCCCAGAGGCAAACTTGCATTGTTCATTTTCCTCGGCCTAATGCTTTGATCCGAGCAAGGCAAACTCATACCGATCGAAAAATGTGTTACACACTTTGCGACTTGGCGATTTCTAGGATGGTCGGACGAGAGCCTCGGTGCCTCCTTTTATAAGCTCGACGATAAATGATGGCGAGAAAATTAAGCGGCGATATTTACGATCCCCGTAGTGTCGGCGAAACAGTTTAGCGTAGATTCTCGGCATTAGTCGAGGCAAAAGAAGCAAAGAAGCAAAGAAGCAAAGGCAGGATTCCCGGCGAAAGAACCTAAATTTCAGCGTCCGAAGTCATATCGCGCCCGAAATCGCCGTCAACAAGATCGTGGCGCGTCGGAAGAAGATTACCGCCGCCTCGGCTAGTGGCGGCTGGCTCGCTGGCGGGCTCAAGACGCAGAGAACTGTCGGCTGGCAATGACGCGCCAGGCCGGCCGCCTCACCCGATGGGCGGTGGGCCCAGCCTTGGCCATACGGCCGCCCACCCGGGCGGGTGGGCCCACCTGCCCGCCCGTGCCGTCGCGCCGAGTTCCGTTTCGCTCGCGTGGCAGCGGTGTGGCCGCCTCTGCGATGGCGGCAGACCCGCCGCCTCTGGCGTGGCGGCAGGTGCCACGTGTCGCCTGCCGCTGCACTGCCGCCACCGCCGAGGGTCCTTTTGTCAATATTTTTCGGACGTAGTCTTTTTTGTCAATAGCGTTCGGCAGAGGGTCCTTTTGGACAAAAAATCGATTCTAGCAGGCCACAGCCGTCCGCTCGCCTCGATATTTCTCTCTAGCGTGTGGGGCCCTTCGGACGACGTCAGTCTCACTAACTTTCTGCGGTCACTCATCAAGTCTCGGGGCACCCTTCATCAAAAAAATAAAAACATTCAAGTCTCGGGGCTCGAGATGGTGCGACGGATGCACCCGCGGCAGCTTTTTCCGCTCTGGACTTTTCTTGCCACGGGCCGTTTTTCTTTTTGATGTGACTACTGTTTAGCTCGAGCTGATTAAGCCTGCGAGACTGCAATTAAGTGGTCAAGTTTATGGATGGTTTTGGTCTACTTGGGCTCCGCAGCTTGCACTCTTTGGCACCCACTTGCCAATCACATGAATTCGATCTAGAAATTTGGATTTGACCTCATCACGTGAGTTCGCTGATCATGGTTTACCACGGGACTTTGATGGAGCATGGCACTTTATTATGACTAATTGACCACATGATGCCTCCACATGGCCACAAAGTTTTCCACTCCACTTGGTGGGTTTCATTTGTGAAGATTGTGTGGGAGAAGTAGATAACTACGACTGGTGCGTTGAATATATTTTGTGTCAAGCTAGGGTCAAGTTTATCCAACTACATATGAAATTTCCTTGCAAGAAAAAAAATGTGTTTGAAATTGATTAAATTAAAAAAAAAATCAGCTAGTGAATCAATTTGGAACATAAATTCTGATTTCTTTTCAAAGTTGATTATTTCCGATCTACTATTAATTTTGTTTAAACTCATAAGGGAGGTAAAGTTACCATGAGCATTTTATTTTAGAACAAATTCACAAGGACCGTTCGGCTTTATAATAAAGCTCCAAACAAGTGTGATCACTTAGTCATAATTTTTTGCAGAAGGGGAATTTGAGAGCCTAACTTAATTGGGATGATGACTACTCAGATCACCAAAAAATTCTTCTTTTTCGGAGCCTATTCAAAAAAAAAACTCCAAAGTTAAATGTGCTCAGCATGGAGTAATTTCATGATAGGTGATTGTTGGGGATATTTCCTAGAACTATGACCCGACAGGAGGAATAAACCCCGCCCAGAGCTCACCAGCTCGTGGGTCAATTCGACTTGGCGGATGACCGTGTGGCGGAGGCCCGGAAGGTTAAGTGAAGGACGGTTCGTTGATGTCACTTGATAGGTCGGCTTGGTAGACAAGTAGAATATGATACGGGTCGTAGTACGACCTGAAATCTGTTCTAAACCTAGGGTCTCAAAATATATAAAGGAGAGCCCTTGGGACGAGAAGACTAAGTTACAATCAATCGAAAGCCAGGTTAGCGAATCCGCATCCTTGTAATCGAGATTTTCAGCAATATCAATCAAGCAGGAAGTATGTCTTTACCTCAACTGTGAGGTGTCGAACCTGAGTAAACTTGTGTTCTTCGTTTCCCGATCAACCCCTCTCAAGTGACCTCCTAGTTGCGATGACCTCCGGACTTAGTCCTTTTTTCAAGACATCTGCCGTGACATAACCACGACAGTGAACGTCTGGGAAGTTCGTCCCAGGTGCGCACGACGGCACGAGTGAGGACAATATCCATAGTAAAGCCAAGTCTTGATTTATGGGGCCAGTCTATATCCCGCTAGGAGTAACGACCAGTAACCGAAAGATATGTCCGGGCGTTACAGGGAAGGAAATATAAACAATGACAAACTAGACATATGGTGTGACCCGCACATTTGTGGCTAAATGCGCGATAACCTCAACATCCGTGGTGTTGCCATGGTAATCCTCGTGGTCATGTGGTGCACAGACGGTTGCACGATAGAACATATTCCCGTTATGATTCTAGAAAAATAAATGTGGCCGCGCGATAACTCCAGACTATGTACTATGATTTGCAAAAAAACATAAGCAATTCAATTTACACACTTGCCTTTCATATTGTTTATTTATGGGTTGAGAATGAGGATTGAACATCACTCTAATAGTGTTCATCAAAAGGTTGAGAGATGTTCCTACAAAATCAGAAAAAGGCTAAGAAGTGAATTTTCCACCCAAAAAGTTCCAAGATTTTTTGCTATGACCCAGATACAGTTAGAAGTTTTTCATCTTGATCACACTACACTCCAAGGCACGAACAGTGACACTACAACTAGGCCGCTTCACGTTCACGGGAGGCCGGCCAAGACGGCAAGACGCGCACGCCCCTCCGGATCTCCTTGGTTAAAAGCCCCCGACGCGTTCCCTCGTCTGCTCGCATCCAGCGAGCCGCCTCCTTCGACGGCCGTGCGCGGTTTTCACACCTCCCTCGCGCTCGCGGTGCTGATCTCGAGGCCCAACCAGAGGCCAAGGGTTCTCGCCGCGCGCAGGGAAGGGGACCAGACAAGCTTGCCATGGGCTTCCAGGTCGCCGCCGTCGTGCCATCGCCGTGCCCGCCCTCGACCTCCTCGCGGTCCCCGTTTCTCGGCGGCGGCTGCGGCACGCTCGCCAGATCCTGGGCGCCCGGCGGCTTTGCGGCGCGCCGGCGTGGCGAGGGGCGGTCAGCGAGATGCGCGCTGAGTGCCAGCATAGATGGCGTGGGCGGCGGGGACATGGAGTTCTTGAGGCGGATCGAGGAGCTGGCGGCGTCGGCGGGGGTGCGGACGGCGGGGTGCGGGTGGCCGCCGAGCCTGGAGCGGAGCGCGAGCGGCGTCGGGCTGCCCCTGTCTCTTAGGATGCTGAAGCGGAAGAAGCAGCAGCGGCGGCAGCAGGTGCCGCCGCGGTCGCGGTGGGACGAGCGGCTGGGCCTGGGCTCCGCCGGCGAGTCGGTGGGCCGCGCCTTCTCCTCCATGGTGCTCATCGTGCGGGAGCTGCAGAGCTTCGCGCTGCAGCAGATGCTCTGCGACGACCTGCAGGCCGTCCTGGCGCGCGCCCACGGCGAGATGCAGGATTCGTTCGTCTGGCTCTTCCAGCACATCTTCGCCGGCACCCCGGCGCTCATGCTCTCCCTCATGCTCCTCCTCGCCAACTTCACCGTCCACTCCATGAACAACAGCGTCGCCGCTGCCGCCGTCGCACCGACCCCGCCCGCCGCCGCGTCTGCCGCCGTGATCGACTCCCAGCACACCGAGCCGTCCAACCCGCGGTTCGACGCGGCTTCCGTCAAGACGTTCTCTGCTGGTCGCACTGCCTCGGTCGGTGGGGGCAGCGGGGGTGGTGGCGATGTCCGGCCCGTCGCGGGTGCATCCGGCGATGACCGGTGGGACGAATCCCGCTACAGTCTGAGCCGCGTCGCACCACAGCAACTAACGCCGCTGGCGGGGACGGGCGTGGAGAATGTCGTGCCCGACGCCGCCGCCGTCGACGAGCAGGCCATCTGGGAACGGTTGGTCACGGAGGCCTCGAGCATGCAGGCCGATGCGCGCGCCGACGAGTTGACGGACCCGGGCGTGCTGGAGAACCTGGTCGCGCCGGTGGAGGCGGAGATCGAGACGGAGGACGTCGGCGAGTACGCGCGGACGGAGCAGAGGTACGAGCTGGCCGTGTCCGAGGAGCCCAACAACTCGCTCATCCTCGCCAACTTCGCCCAATTCCTCTACATCACGCGGAAGGACCACAAGCGGTAGGTCCCCGGCCACGCCCCCGAACTGTTCGACGAATTGCCAGTTCAGTTTTTTTACCGTGGTATTGATCTGTCAACGTGTCTGTTGATCGCAGGGCGGAGCACTACTTCGAGCGGGCGGTGCGGGCGGAGCCGACGGACGCGGAGGCGCTGAGCAGGTACGCGACGTTCCTGTGGAAGGCGCGGGACGACGTCGAGGCGGCGGAGGAGACGTACCAGGAGGCCATCGCGGCCGACCCCGGCAACGCGCACTACGCCGCTGCCTACGCGCATTTCCTCTGGAACACCGGCGGCGAGGACACGTGCTTCCCCCTCGACTGACGCCCGTGCTCTTGCACCGTCCGCGGTGGATGCCGGCACGAGGCGAGACGCCGAGAGCACGGCACCATGGCCAAGCTAGTGGGCGGTGGATTGGAGCTGGGCTAACACATCATGATCCGTTTACTTATTAGATTGAGTAGGAGCGTTCAGGGGGCGGTGTGGTGGTGATCCGGGAGTCCGCGGTGCCGTGTTTCCCGCCCCGGGAATACGGCAACCGGAGCTTTTGGCCGTGCAGATGCGAGGGCGAAGTCCCGATGAGCTTGTCGGTCATCTCCCTGGCATGCAACGGGTGGCTGTAGGCTGGTGGTGGTGGCAGAGTGGGGAGGAAGAAAGGCGAGTGGTGGCATGGACGTTTGGATATGCCGTGTGTAGCAACTTGCGTCCGGTAATTATGGTGTGTGGTAGTATATGGGCAAAAGAACAAGTGAATAATAAGAAGGTGATGGTGATCTCGGTGCAATCTTTCTCGGATGTTTCATATTTGTACTCTAGCCTCTCTGGAATTGGAGCGCCCAAGGTGCAAGTGAGAACGTTTTGTGGGCACAAATATCGGTTTGTAGCTAGTTGCACATTCCCGTTGATCGATTAGTGTTGCTAGCAGTATATGGTTACTGATTATCGCCGATGTTTAGAGCATCTCAAGCCGATGTTAACCTTTTCGTTTTGACTCAATAGACAAGCCGATCTCAAGCCGATGTTTAGATCATTGGTGGTGTACCAAAAGCTCTCGGCAATGCCTCTCTCATCTTCAACGGTCATGTCGTGGAAGATGCAACATATCATTATTTGTCATAGGACATGTGGGTTGCAATGCTCGGTAGGGCCACTAACAATGACAAAGTGCTTTCGAAGAACACCAAACTCTCTCCCAACATCCTTCCTTGTCAATTCTTGACACATTGCAAAGTGGGTTCTCGCGTTGCCTTCAATGGGTTCACAGTTTTCTCCCCCAATGTACTCCTCAGCTTAAATCATTCATCATACTTCTCCACAACTCTTGCAATGGTGAGGAAGAGACTTCAGTGCATCCGAAACCGACGACGAGAATACTTCTCTGGCTATGCCGCATTGGTGTTGGAATAATCCTCAATAAGCTTCTCATGGCCCTTTGCTCTATCTCGATTGATGTATAAGGGGTCGAATTGTGATCCTAGTGTCTCCGAAAGTCCTCATTAACGATCACAACACTGGTCATTTCAAACCGTCATCATCTTCTTCCTCCTCGTTCCACGAATGGTCGTTGAAGATCATCTCTGTCAACTCTTCATCTACACGATGCAATATTCTAGGTTGATTTTGATTGCAAAAATAGCAAAACGTAAGGAAAATAGCTAAAAAATGCATCTAAGCATTTCTTTGAACACCTTGCGGGCGGACAAGGTGAGAGCCTCGACATGCGACATTGAGCTGAATCCAGAGCTAGGATTGGACGACGGGCGGGAAAGTAGGCCATCAGCAGTTGACAGGTGGGCGTCAAATCGAGCACCCGGACGACAACAAAGCTTGCTGGTTGCCGTGGTTCTAAGTCTGACAGTAGAATGGGGGGTAGGTATGGAGAGGCAAGATCCTAGCTATGGAGCGGTTATACAGACAAAGGATTTACGAGTTCAGCCCTTCTGAGGAAGTAATGACCCCACGCCTCGGAGCCCAAGGCGGTCGATTGGATTATGTGTGTAGGTTACAGGTGCGAACCCTTTACACCGAGGAGGGGTCGCTTATATAGTGTCTCGCTGGACCCTCCGCCCTCGGTTATCACGGTGTTTAAAGTACATTAAGGCCTGACGTTACTGGTAACGCCTTACATAAAATGTCATCATGGCCATAAAGACTACTTAATTACAGACCGTTTAGATGCAGAGTGGCTCTTGACCTCCTAGTGGTCGAGTGAGTCTTCATGGTCGAGTCCTTCGAGTCCGTCGAGTGAAGTCTCTCTTGGTCGACTGGAAGGCAGCTTCTTCTGAGGATGTCCTTGGGGAGGGTACTTAGGACAGGTCCGTGACCCTACCCTAGGTACATGACTTCATCATTAGCCCCCGAATGGATCGAGGTTTGAGTGAGGAAGGAGTTGATAATCTTTCCGACCTGTTTTGTGTTACGAACATGTCTCATTTTGGACCAATAATCTTTTGACGATGGCAAACAACTTTTCTTTCGATCGCCTTGATCCATTCCTTTCTTCTGTCGAGTGAACTTTTGAACTTAGTAAACTTCCGAGCGACGGATCGCAGGAAATCTACCGTCTGACAGATTGATCTGCTGTTAGCGGATTTTGTGGGATCCGAATTTTGGGAAGCGCGTGAAGCGGTGCGGACCGCGGCGCTCGGATGGAATAAGGCGTAGACGCCTCGATTCTCGTGCCGCCTTTTTCGCCACGTATCACGCGTGCGTGACTGTTTCGGGATGTGATAGAATCGCCCGGGCCTACCTGACAGCCACTCGGAAGCATCCTTATATAAGGCGCCGGGCGAGGGTTTTTGAACAGTGTCTCCCCATTTCCCCTCCGCCTCTTCACCTCCGCCGATTACTGCTCTCGCCTCCGCCCATTCACCCCTCGCGTGCCGCCCGGCGACAATGGTGAAGGAGAAGACGGCGGCCTTGGAGCGCGCGAAGAAGGCGACGGCGATGGGGAAGGCGAAGGGGAGAGCGTCGATCGGGCGGATCCTCGTCAAGGTCCCGCCGCAAGGTTGGGTCCAGGATTGGATCCGCTCGACCATCACCGAGGCGGATCTCAATGACTGCCAACGAAGGTCCGATCTCCCATGGGTCGACAAGGCTTTGGGAACGAGTGGCAACCCTGACCATAGGAGGGTGAGTCGTTCTCCTAGCTACTCATGTAGACCGTGGGTTCTCTCTGCCGCCGAGTGTTTTCTTCCGAGGGTTTCTGAACTTCTTTGGGGCGCAACTCCACCATTTCACTCCAAATTCTATCGCCTATCTTGCTGCTTTCGTGTCCATGTGCGAGAACTTCCTGGGTTGTCGACCACACTGGGGTCTCTTCAAGCACATATTCACCTGTCTCTCACAGACGGTGAAAAAGGCGAGTCCGGATGATGAGAGATCTAAGGTTATTCAGATGTGCGGGGGTCTTGGGATTCAGATGAGGAGTAAGAGTACTTTTCCGGCCATGACCCTTCCTGAGTCGGTTAGAGGGTGGCAGTCGACCTGGTTCTACTGCCAAGACGAGTCGACGCCGGAGGCGATCGGTGGTCTCCTCCGTTCTCCATGGACCGAGTGAACAAACCCTCTTCTCTGAAGGTGCTTCCTGAAGAGAAAGCCCAAGTAAAAATGTTGATGGAGCGTGTAGTACAGCTCGTTCGGGACGGAGTGACGGGTATGGACCTTCTGGAGGTCTTCCTTAGACGGCGCATCCAACCGCTTCAGTATCGAGGCCACCCGATGTGGTTGTACTGTGGAACCGAAGATACCACTCGGGTCCATCCAGAAGCAGTCGACGACGCCACACTGGAGAGGTGGATGGCCGCAATCACAGGGAATAAGGACAACCCTCGAGGGGCTAGGAGGATCCCACCACTCGACCATACCTACACACCGGACACGGTATGTCCACTTATCCTCAATTGTAATCTTGCTTTATTCATTCTGCTTTGCTGCAAATTGGTCGATTGACCTTTGTTTTGTCTTGTTGTCTGTCAGGCCACCATTGAGTTATACTCGATGCCCAATGGCGCGCAGACGCCGACTGAGGAGGAGGAAGGAAGTGGGGGCGTAAGCCCGGAGGAGTGGGATTCGGATGCTGCTGCTGATGATGAGGGTGATGACTCTGGTGAGGAGGAAGAGGAGGAGGAGGAGGAGGAGGAGGAAGTTGCACCTCCTCGCTCGGAAAGACGCTCGAAGCTTGTCCATGATCCTGCAACCGAGCGTGGTAAGGGGGTCGCGACTGTCGCGCAGTCGACTAAGCGCCCTCGGACCACTTCTCCGGCGCCGACTGAGAAAGCTCCGAAGCAATCTCGAGTGGCGCCGTCGAAGCCGGCGAAGGTCTTGCCGAAGATGAAGATGGTGATTCCCACTATATCAGGGTAATGGTGCTACTTGAGTCTTCTTGTTCCACATGAATTTATTCTTGGTCGACTCATGAATCAACCGGCTGATTTCTGGAATTGCACCGCTGCTACTTCTGATACTTCGGCCAGGGCTGAAGATCATGAGATGGAAGACGCTGCCACTTCTAAACCTGGTATGACCTTTATAGTTCCGTCTTCAGTCGATCGGCTCGTTGTCTCTAATTTTGATTCTTTTCTGCAACTCCATCTAACGTCGTTATTGACCTTCCTGACGACGACGATGAGGAACCACTGAGGTAGAGGAGGAACAGGAAAACGTCTGCTGGCAAGGCGACTCAAGGCGTACAAAGACCCGAGACACCGGTCGCGAGGAGAGAACGTCACTCGACCTACCGTATCTTTTGCGGTGCCGTTGATGAGTGCTCGCCCTCGTCGTCGAGTCTTTGACTGACCTTCACTTTTCTCGACCCACTCGCCCCGGAGGACCAAGCCGATCTTTGCGAAAGAAGCAACACGCCAGAGGGAGTCATGATGGAGCAAGTGAAGGCCATCCGAGAAGCTTGACCAGCAGCCTATGGCCTTGATTCAGCTCTCGAGTAATGTTGGTCATCGGTCATCACATTACATTAGGATATGATATCTGAAAATTCTTCTTTACGAAATTCCTAGTGATTGTCCTACACCCTTTGGGTGTGTCGATTGAAATTCGGGTTAGTGGGGGCACGCTGAGTGCACCCACTGGGTGTAGTCCCCAAGGCTATGGTGGACTGCTGGCAGTCGACCATAGTCTTTATGTCTTAAGTTTTTCCTTTATTCGACTAGGTCGAATGGATTCATAGACCGGTGGGGGCACGCTGAGTGCACCCACTGGGTGTAATCCCGAGGCGTGGTCGATCGGCTTGGCGATTGACTACGATCTGAAACATCTCCCGTTTTTTTGTTGGTCGACTGGTTGACTCTAACTTGATATAACTAGTTGGGGCACGCTGAGTGCACCCACTGGGTGTAGTCCCCGAGACTATGGTCGAATGCTTGTATTCGGCCATAGTCTTAGAAACGCTATGATTTTTCCTTAGTCACTCGGAAGTGAATTATCTTTGACATCCGTCGATTGGTTCTTTGCAGAAATCCTGCGACCTTGCGGCTCGTTATACTGAGTTGGAGAACAAACACATTCAGCTTGAGCTTGATCTGAAACTGGCCCAGGAGAACTTGACGAAGGCGGAGGAGGAAGCAAAAGGTATGTTTGGTGAGACCTTCGACGACTGCCTTTGCCTATCGTCCGTTTCCGAGTATGATCTCACTGTAACTTTGCAGACAAGGTGAGGGATGCCCTGAAGAAGAAGGACCTTGACTTGGCTGAGATGCAGAAAGCGGTTTTAGAGAAGACCAAGCTCGCAGATGAGAAGTTGGCTTCAGTCACCAAGCTTGAAGAAGAAAACACCAATCTGAAAGCTGCTCTCGATGCTGCCAACAAGGAGGTCAGTCGACTGAAAAGTGATAAGATTGCTCTGAGTGACAAGGCCAGTGAGTTGGTGGGAAAAAAGAACGATCTAGAGGCTTATCTGGGCGGACTCGCAAGAAACTATTCCTCATGCTTGAATGTAATCTTTTGTATCAAACGGATATTTTAACTGTGATCTTTCCATCCGACTGTTGTCTTGACTCGGTGGTTGCGCTTGCAGAATTTTGCCAGAACTTTGAAGAGAAGACCGGTCATTTCGAAATAAACCTGGATCCCATCAACTCTCCTATGAAAGATGAAGTCGCCATGAATGTGCTCCGGCTCGAATCTCGTGTTGCTGCCATCGTTGACTACCTCACAAGGCTGAAGGTCGCAACTTCCCGCATCGACACAACACTCTGGCCAAAAGAGACGCTCTAGAACGACCTCGAGTCTCTGATGACTCGACTGAATGCGGTCCCAAGTCGAGTGCAGGAGTGGAAGAAGTCTTCTGCCAGGTTTGGTGCGGATGTTGCTCTGTCTCTGGCCCGCGTTCACTGCAAGGATGCACGAGAGGACAAGCTGGCGGCTCTTAGGGTGGCTAATACCAAGAAGCACGATTTCCGGTCTTTCATGGAGACCTTCATCGCCGCTGCCACTCGGATTGCAGATGGAATCGACCTGGATGAGTTCGTTGCACCTTCCAGCCCTCCACAGGAGGAGTAAAAAACTTCTGAGCTTGATACCTTAAATTTGCCTCGGTATGCCGAGTGATTTTTGTAACCGACAAACCTTAACAGGCTTAGCGCCTGAGCACTTTCGGTTCCATTAGGTGTTATCCGAACTTGGATTCGATGTTTAAATATGTTTGCATTTGGTTTGAGGTGTCTTTTGCAGGCTAAAGCGAGGTGCTTATTACAATCGACTTGTTCCCCAATACACTTAGGCGAGCACTGGGCTGCAGCTAAGCCCCCCGAGTGGGAGGTCTGCTCTCCACTCGGTAGGATTTTCAAAACTTAGGCGAGCACTGGGCTGCAGCTAAGCCTCCGAGTGGAAGGTCTGCTCTCCACTCGGTAGGATTTTCAAAACTTAGGCGAGCACTGGGCTGCAGCTAAGCCCCCGAGTGGGAGGTCTGCTCTCCACTCGGTTGGATTTTCAAAACTTAGGCGAGCACTGGGCTGCAGCTAAGCCCCCGAGTGGGAGGTCTGCTCTCCACTCAGTAGGATTTTCAAAACTTAGGCGAGCACTGGGCTGCAGCTAAGCCCCCGAGTGGGAGGTCTACTCTCCACTCGGTAGGATTTTCAAAAACTTAGGTGAGCACTGGGCTGCAGCTAAGCCCCCGAGTGGGAGGTCTGCTCTCCACTCGGTAGGATTTTCAAAAACTTAGGCGAGCACTGGGCTGTAGCTAAGCCTCCAAGTGGGAGGTCTACTCTCCACTCGGTAGGATTTTTACGGCGTCTCTCTGAAGAATAAGGCGTTAATCGACCTTGTCTTTCTTATGGAGAGCACATTATACTTGTGGCGTAGCTCCGAAGGAGAGGGTGGCGGTCGACCTGCACCTCGACTCCCTTGCGGAGCACATGTTGTACTTGTGGCGTAGCTCGAAGGAAGAGGGTAGCAGTCGACCTGCACCTCGACTCCCTTGCGGAGCACATGTTGTACTTGTGGCGTAGCTCGAAGGAAGAGGGTAGCAGTCAACCTGCACCTCGACTCCCTTGCGAAGCACATGTTGTACTTGTGGCGTAGCTCGAAGGAAGAGGGTAGTAGTCGACCTGCACCTCGTCCTCCTTTCGGAGCGCACATTGTACTTGTGGCGTAGCTCGGAGGAAGAGGGTAGCAGTCGACCTGCGCCTCATCCTCCTTGCGAAGCGCACGTTGTACTTGTGGCGTAGCTCGGAGGAAGAGGGTAGCAGTCGACCTGCACCTCGTCCTCCTTGCGGAGCGCACGTTGTACTTGTGGCGTAGCTCGGAGGAAGAGGGTAGCAGTCGACCTGCACCTCGTCCTCCTTACGGAGCGCACGTTGTATTTGAACTTAGGCGAGTACTTGGACTGCAGCTAAGCCCCCGAGTGGGAGGCTGGTTCACCACTCGGTAGGATTTAATTGAAACTTAGGCGAGTACTTGGACTGCAACTAAGCCCCCGAGTGGGAGGTTGGCTCACCACCCGGTAGGATTTAATTGAAACTTAGGCGAGTACTTGGACTGCAGCTAAGCCCCCGAGTGGGAGGTTGGCTCACCACCCAGTAGGATTTTATTGAAACTTATGCGAGTACTTGGACTGCAGCTAAGCCCCCGAGTGGGAGGTCTGTACTCCACTTGGTAGGATTTTATTGAAACTTAGGCGAAACGGATTCACAGCTAAGCCCCCGAGTGGGAGGCTGGCTCTCCACTCGGCAAGGATTTTTTTACAAACTTAGGCGCAACGGATTCGCAGCTAAGCCACCCACTGAGGGGAAATTTTATTGAACAAATAAAAGTGACAACAATCATTGGGGAAATTATGACACTATTATCTTGTGAAAACATGAACTACAAAAGTACTTTTATTACAACTCATCCGAGTGAATACTTAGGTGTAAAAGGGGCGGAGTAGCTCCGCATTCCAAGCTCGGGGCTCATCGATGTCGTGCTCGACGTTGTAAAGACGGTACGCTCCGTTATGGAGAACCTTGGTGACGATGAAGGGACCTTCCCAAGAAGGAGCAAGCTTGTGTGGTTTCTGCTGATCCACTCGGAGAACCAAATCTCCTTCCTGGAAGGCTTGACTCTTCACGTTTTTGGCGTGGAAACGACGCAAGTCTTGTTGGTAAATGGTCGATCGGATCGAGCCATCTCCTTTCTTCTTCTAAAGATCGACCGCATCTGCGTGCTTGCTTGTTCTCGCTTGACTTCGTGTAGAGCTCAACCCGAGGAGCATTGTGGAGCGGAGTCACTCGGCAAGACCGCTTGACTCCGTAGACCAAGAAGAATGGAGTTCTTCGGTCGACCGGTTAGGCGTGGTCCTTAGCCCCCAAGCACCGAGGGAAGTTCGTCGACCCATGCTCCGGCCGCATGCTTGAGATCACGCATCGATCGGGTTTCAACCCTTTGAGAATCAAGCCATTGGCCCGCTCCGCTTGTCCATTCATTTGGGGATGGGCGATGAAGCATAGTCGACTTCGTGTGCCTTGAGATGTGTAGAAGCATACAATTCCTCCGAATCGAAGTTTGACCCATTGTCGATTGATGATCTTTGTGCGGGACTCCAAATCTGAATATCGGTTCTCGATGAAGGCGACAGCGATACCGGCGTCAAGGTTCTTGATGGGTTTAGCCTCGATCCACTTGGTGAACTTGTCGATCGCTACCGGCACATGTGTGAACCCGCTTGACTGTTCTCAAGGGCCCAACCATATCAATCCCCATCTGCGAAGGGCCGACGAGTGGTATGGTCTTGAGTCGATGCGGGCTTGTGTGACATGTTGGATTAAAATTGACATCCCTCACACTTGTCGACTATCTCCTTTGCCATTTCATTCGCTCTTGGCCAGTAAAATCCGGCTCGGTATGCTTTGGCCACGATGGTCCGAGAGGACGCATGATGGCCACAGGTACCCGAGTGGATGTCATCAAGGATTATCCGAACTTCTTCTGGCGTTATGCACTTCTGCCCAACTCCAGTCACACTCTCTCTGTACAGCTGCCCCTTGATCACAGTAAAGGCTTTGGATCGCCGGACAATCTGTCGAGCCTCTTCCTCGTCCTCCGGGAGCTCTTTCCTCAAGATATACGCGATATATGGTACTGTCCAATCGGGAGTGATCACTAAAGCCTCCATGACCAGGTCGACCACTGCTGGAACTTCAACCTCACTCGTATCTGTGACACTCTTGGGCTGCGGAGCTTCTTCAATAAAATGATCTTCTTTGACTGATGGAGTATGGATATGCTCCAAGAACACATCACTAGGAATGGCTTCTCTCTTGGAACCTATCTTTGCCAAGTCATCAGCCGCTTGATTTTTCAGTCGGGGTATATGATGGAGCTCTAACCCTTCAATTTCTTTTCAGCTTCCTCCTTTGCATTGCGATATCCAATCATCATTTGGGCTTCTAACGCCCCACTCCTTCATCACTGATTGACCACCAAATCTGAGTCGCCATAAACCATAAGGCGACGGACGCCGAGTGAAATGGCCATGCACAACCCATATAAAAGTGCCTCGTATTCGCTTCATTGTTGGAGGAATCAAAGTGAATCTGGAGCACATATCCGAGCTTATCTCCTCGGGAAACCAAAACTACCCACACGGACCCATTTAACATCTTAGAGCCATCAAAGAACATGGTCCAATGCTCCGAGTGAACTTGAATCGGCTGCTGTTGTTCAATCCACTCGGCAAG
This sequence comes from Aegilops speltoides, assembly GCA_021437245.1. Taxonomy (NCBI): domain Eukaryota; kingdom Viridiplantae; phylum Streptophyta; class Magnoliopsida; order Poales; family Poaceae; genus Aegilops; species Aegilops speltoides. The sequence continues at coordinate 367,110,139 of CM038141.1, read as the reverse complement.
GAAATCCACTATTGCTTGGGACTTAATGGCTTTCTTTGCGTCAAACTTGATATCAAGGGGAAGGAGTTCAATCGCCCATTTTGCCACTCGACCAGTTGCATCTCTGTTGTGCAGAATCTCACGAAAGTGGGCGTCACGACGATCGTAATGGAATGATCAGAGAAATAATGAGCAACCTTCTTTGTGGTCATGTAGATCCCATACACAAGCTTCTGATAATGAGGATATCTTTGCTTCGATGGAGTCAAAACTTCAGAAAGATAATACTTCGGGCGCTGAACTTTGAAGGCTTTCCTTCTTCTTCCGCTCGACCGTAAGTTAATTATCTTCGACGACTTGTCCTGTGGCTGCGATATAAAGCAACAGAGGCTCTTTGCTGATTGGAGCAGCAAGCACCGGCTGGGTGGAGAAAAGAGCTTTTAGCTCGGCAAACGCTGCATCAGCTTCTGGAGTCCACTCGAACTTGTCTGCCTTCTTCATCAGTCGGTAAAGAGGTAATGCCTTTTCACCAAGACGAGAGATGAATCGACTTAACGCGGCCAAGCATCCAGTAAGCTTCTGGACATCATGCACTCGCACAGGGCATTTCATTCGGAGTATAGTGCCAATTTTTTCTGGGTTAGCGTCGATTCCTCGTTTTGAAGCGAGAAAACCGAGTAACTTTCCACCAGGAACTCTGAATGTGCACTTTTATGGATTGAGCTTGATATCATACCTCCTGAGATTGGCAAATGTTTCAGCGAGGTCAGTCAACAAGTCGGAACCCTTTCACGATTTGACCACAATATCGTCCATGTACGCTTCCACATTCCGACTGATTTGAGTGAGTAAACACTTCTGAATCATCCTCATGAACGTGGCTCCGGCATTATTGAGACCGAATGGCATGGTGACATAGCAGAAGCACCCGAATGGAGTGATGAAAGCTGTTTTGATCTCATCGGGTCCATACAGATGGATCTGATGGTATCCGGAATAAGCGTCTAGAAAAGACAATCTCTCACATCCCGCAGTCGAGTCGACAATTTGGTCGATGCGAGGGAGAGAAAAAATGATCTTTCGGGCAGGCCCGATTGATGTGTTTGAAATCAATGCACATGCGGAGTGACTTGTCCTTCTTAGGAACCATGGCGACATTGGCGAGCCACTCGAGTGGTATATCTCTCGGATAAACTCGCCGCCAACAAATGAGCCACCTCCTCGCCAATGGCCTTTCTTTTACGGATGGCGGATCGTCGAAGATGTTCTTTGACAGTTTTGTTGTTGAGTCGACTCTAAGGCGATGCTCGGCCAGCCCCCAGGAACACCGGCATGTCGTGAGGCTTCCATGCAAAGATGTCCCGATTCTCACGGAGGAACCGGATGGCGCTTCTTCCTATTTAGGGTCGAGTGTTGTGGAAATATGGGTCGGAGCTGCATTGGGGACGGTCGGGTGAATGTGAACAGGCTTCGTCTCACCGGACGATCGAAATGCTGATTCGTGGCGAGCTTCTTGGCTCGCAACAAATCACTCGGATCTGCATTTTCTTGTACCCTCCGGCTCTACCATTGTTATCGGGAATCGGCAATTTTCGAGCCTTTCTGAAAACACTCTTCTGCCTTCTTCCGATTGCCAGTGATAGTGATCACGCCCTTGGGGCAGGGCATCTTCAGTTTGAGGTACACGTAACATGGTCGAGCCATGAACCGTGCGTAAGCTGGTCGCCCCAAAATAGTGTGGTAAGCGCTCTGAAAATCAACGACTTCAAATGTCAGCCTTTCTTTGTGGAAATGCTTCGAGTCACCGAACACAACGTCCAGAGCTATTTGACCGAGTGACTCAGCCTTCTTTCCGGGTATAACTCCATGAAAAGTCATGTTGTTGGCGCTTAGTCTGGACATCGGAATGCCCATTCCCTTCAATGTCTCCGCGTACAATATGTTCAGTCCGCTACCACCATCCATTAGCACCTTCGTCAGTCGAGTGCCTTCAACGACCGAGTCGACCACCAAAGCTTGCCTCCCAGGGGTGGCTATATGAGTCGGGTGATCGGACTGGTCGAATGTAATGGGAGTTTGGGACCATCTCAGATAACTTGGTGTCGCCGGGGCGACCATGTTTACCTCACGGTTGATAACCTTCAATCGGCTTTTGCTTTCCACATCAGCAAAGATCATCAGAGTGGAATTGACATGAGGATATCCTCCATCACTATCTTCCTTGTCCTCAGCTTTGTCCGACTCCTTTTCCTTGTCCTTGGGCTGTTTACCTTGGAACTGCTGGATTAAGAGCCGGCACTGGCGAGTGGTATGCTTCGGGTAGATGAAATTACCCTCTTCGTCTTTCTTCGTGTGGATGTGACACGGCAGATCCATCACGTCATTTCCTTCTTTATCTTTCGCCTTCTTGGGGTTCCAAGATCCTTTGGGCTTTCCTTTGAATTTACCCTGAGTCACGGCCAGAGCCTCTCCAGGAGCCGCTGGCTCGGCCTTCCGCTTCTGTTTCCGACTGGAGTTTCCTTTCTCCGACTGACTTGGCTTGTACTTGCCACTCCCCTCCTCTTCACCATTGGCGTACTTGGTGGCAATTTCCATCATTCGACTCAGGGTCATATCTCCGGTTCGACCAAACTTCAAACTCAACTCTCTGTTCTTAACACCATCCCTGAAGGCGCAGACTGCCTGATGATCAGACACGTTCTCCACCGTATGATGCAAAGTAATCCATCTCTGAATGTAATCTCTTAAGGTTTCATTCGACCACATCTGTGAGACTTGCAGCTCTGTCAATCCAATTTGGTCGCTGCAAGTTCCCTCGAATGTCCTGACGAACACTTGGGAAAGATCTTCCCAAGTGTATATCCTGCTAGGAGCTAACTGATTCAACCACGCCCTGGCCGAACCTTCCAACATGAGTGGCAAATGCTTCATAGCCACCTCATCATTCCCACCGCCAATCTGTACCGCCACTCGGTAGTCTTCAAGCCAGATTTCAGGCTTAGACTCACCGGTGAACTTACTCACTCCAGTCGCCAACCTGAAGTTGGGGGGTATCACTGCAGCTCGATAGCCTATTTGAAACATTACGGACTGAAACATGGACTCGGCTGCTAGTGGGCGCATCTCGTCATGGCCACCTCGATGAGCTCTGTTCGATCGACCGGACCTTGCGATGATGGACCGCGTCAAAGCTCGGTTCCACAGGGTCGACCGGAGCTCTTCGCCCAATACTGAGTTGGCGCCTGTCATCTTGCTGTCGATGGGCGTAAGATCCACCTCTTGGGGGAGGAGTGGGCACTCGACGCCTATCATCTCGATCGAATCGGTCACCGTACTGGTCACGTCGACCTTCGCGTCCCTCACGCCGCAGAGGCGATCTTGGGCTGTGAGCCAACTGAACTATGTTCGCAGCGATGGATCATTGTGAATCTGTTGCATGGTCGTGACACGACCGATTCTGATCTCCTGCTGCTCGGAGCAAATCCCTGATCTGCATCAAGCCTCTGCCAGCCTCCGACTGAGAGGGCTGAATTGACTCTGCTATACGGGTTGCAGCTGCTAAATTTTGAATCGGGGTTCGATATACCTGAGTTGGTTACGGAAAGAGTTGGCGTCATTTGAGTCGGTATTCGTTGCTGCGTTCGTCGAGTGCTCGCTGGAGGTTTTCGATCGAGTGCATTCACCAAGTTACAAACGTGCCTCCTCCAAAGCGCGAGCCTCGGGGTTTCTCTGCGATGGGAGTATCGTGGCATCCATGTTCGGCGACGAAGATCTTCTCTCTGTATGGAAGTGAGTGGCTTGGGCTGATATTCCTCGTGGGCTCGGCGGAGTCGCCTCCGCCGTCTACCCGTCGGCGCGGGGAAACCGGGAGGACTACGAGGCCCATTGACCATCGTAACCTCGGCCGCCGGATCGCTCTTTGTCAGACTTTCGGATCACGGTCTCTCACGGAGCCGGTCGGACAGTCGAACAAGCCAGAGAGATTCGTCGGGCTCGATTACGCGACTTGGGTGGTTGCCGATTGGCGAGCCATCTGCGTGCCTCACCCACCGCTGGAGCCTCGACCCACCAGGCGCTTGTCTTTGGCGGGGAGACAGGAGGGCGACGACACGAGTCGACCGACATCTGGTCGGCGGTTGCGCAAGAAGAAGACGCCACGGAGAGACGCCGAAAATCGCGCCGCGATGCATGGACGGGAGCGCGTCGATGTCGAGTGGAGCTTCTCGAGCCAAGCGGAGTCGTCGGCGATGAAGGTGAGCGCCGAGACGGATCTCACGGCCCTCGACCAAAACTCCACCTGAAACCATGATGAAAGCAATCGGAACAATTGCAACTTCTCCAAAATCGCTAAGACACCGCCCTACGGTGGGCGCCAACCGCTGTCGTGGTTCTAAGTCGACAAGAGAATGGGGGTAGGTATGGAGAGGCAAGATCCTAGCTATGGAGCAGTTGTACAGACAAGGGATTTACGAGTTCAGCCCCTTCTCGGAGGAAGTAACAGCCCTACGTCTCGGAGCCCGGAGGCGGTCGACTGGATTATGTGTGCGTAGGTTACAGGGGTGCGAACCCTTTACACTGAGGAGGGGGTGGCTTATATAGTGTCTCGCGGACCCTCCGCCCTCGATTATCTGGGGTTTAAAGTACATTAAGGCCTGACGTTACTGGTAATGCCTTACATAAAATGTCATCATGGCCATAAAGACTACTTAATTACAGACCGTTTAGATGCAGAGTGGCTCTTGACCTCCTGGTGGTCGAGTGAGTCTTCATGGTCGAGTCCTTTGAGTCCGTCGAGTGAAGTCTCTCTTGGTCGACTAGAAGGCAGCTTCTTCTGAGGATGTCCTTGGGGAGGGTACTTAGGACAAGTCCGTGACCCTACCCTAGGTACATGACTTCATCACTGGTCACCTACAAAGACCGTCGGTCTTACCATGAAAATGGCACCACAAGGCTCCTTAGTGGGTGCTTTGCGTCATCCCCATCGTCCACTGACTTTGTTCGGGAACGAACGAAGCACCTCTGTTGTTTTTTCCGGCCACAGGATTGAAGCGGTGCGGCGAAGATATGTGTCAATTCCGGGGAAGATGGAGACTGCCACGAGGGGGGGGGATTTCAAAGTGGGGCAGGTGTCGTCGAGCCGGCGACGGAGGCTGCCGGTGGACGTCGAAGGCAACAACAACATCGACGAGATGCACCGGGGGCAGGGGAGAGCCGGCTCGAGGGAGGGTCGAATCCTGAAGTGGCGTTAGAGCATCTCTACCCGTTCATCCCCCAGAGGCTTGAAATAGCGCCGCCTGGGGGCGAACCGGCCATAAAATCGACGTGGGGGCGATCCGGCTCCCAGTCGCCGCTCCCATGCGCTGATTTGGGCCCACTTTCGGCGCAAGTTGGCCCACTTTTCAGCCCACTTTCGGCGGAAATGGGACCACTATCGGCGCAAATTAACCAATTTCGGCCCATATTCTGCATGCCTCGGCGCAAACTCAACAGAAACTATTTTTTATCACATAGTTCATCACAGAAAATCAATAGAAATCAAATAGTTCAACAAATAATTCAGTACAAATTATATAGTTCAACAAATAAAAATTCATATTTCATCACATGTTGAGCTAGGCGTTGCTCTTGAGCCTCCATAGGGGGGCTCCACCAGATCCTGCTGCAGTTGTTGATGCACCTATTGGTCTCGGATCTCCTGACGCATATTGAGGAAGGCAGTCCAGGTTGCCGGTAGCTGGTGATCAACTTGGGCAAGAGGACCCTGCCTGTTATATGGTTCAGTGTCAAGCACTGGCTCCTCCTGCTCGCTCTCAATGATCATGTTCTGCAAGATGACACAACAAGTCATGATCTCCTACATTTGATCTTTCAACCAGGTCTGAGCGGGGTACCGGACAACGGCAAATCGAGATTGGAGCACACCAAATGCCCGCTCGACATCCTTCCTGCAAGCCTCCTGACACTTGGCGAAGTGAGATTTCTTGCCTCCTGGCACAGGGCTCGAGATAGTCTTCACAAATATGGACCATCTCGGATAGATGCCATCTGCTAGGTAGTATTCCTTGTTGAAGTGCCATCCATTGACCTCGAAGTTCACAGGAGGAGAATGACCTTCAACAAGCTTGGCAAAGACAAGGGAGCACTGCGGTACGTTGATGTCATTGTGAGTTCCTGTCATACCAAAGAAGGAGTGTCAAATCCAGAGGTCGTGTGTGGCCACTGCCTCAAGTACCACACTGCAACTGCCTTTGGTGTCTTTGTACATCCCCTGCCAAGCAAATGGACGGTTTTCTTATTTCCAATGCATGTAATCGATGCTTCCAAGCATCCCAGGAAATCCTCTTGCTCCATTCTGTGCTAGGATCTAAGCTATGTCTTCAGCAAGTATTGCGGTCCAAACACTGCCACCACTGCCCTGCAGAATTTGTAGAAACACTCCATGGTCGTGGACTCTGCCATGCGTCTATAGTCTTCTAGTGAATCACCGGGAGCTCCAAGCATCCTCGCAGCTGTCGTGCACTTCTGAGCGAGGTGAATCCAAGTGTGTCGGTGCAATCCTTCTTGCACTTGAAGTAGCTGTCGAACTCACGGATGGAATTCACAATCCTGAGGAAGAGCTTTCGGCTCATCTGATAACGGCGCCGAAATACTTTGTCGCCGTGCAGTGGAGCATCGACGAAGTAGTCGGAGTAGAGCAAGCAATGGCCTTCCAGTCGATGCCTTTGCTTTGCCTTCAGTCAGCCCGGCGCCGAGCCACCTCGCCGCGGCTTTGCATTGCTCACAAGCAGGCTGGCCAGGGCGGAGAGGACCATGAGAACCTCTTCGTCCTGGGCGTCGGCATCGGCTTCCTCCTCCAGCAGCACCGCGAGCGCCTCCTCGTCATCCGAGTCCATAACTGAGCAGACAAATCGCCGAACACCTGATGGATGGGGTAGGCGCGCAACCACCGGTATTCTAGCCCTGTGTGGCTGGAGCGCCGAAAAGCTCGCCCAGGAACGGGGTGGAGCATGCCGCGGCGGAACCCTCTCTTTTTCCGGTCGGGGAATGGCCTATGTAGCGGCGGTGGGTGGGTGGGCAGCACAGGGATTGGCAAGGCGGCGGGAGGGCGTACGCGCGAATCTGGACGTGCAAGATGCGTTTTCGCCTGACAGTGATGGCTCATGCGCGGTTTTCCATTCCGCCGGAGCCCCAAGCGCCCCCCCAGTGCGTTGGGTTAGGCCTGGGATCGCCGGGCCAAAAAAGGGCCCAGTCGACGGATTTCGGCGTCCTAGGGACGCGACCGAAGGTTTTTTTGCCGCCAGCATGAAAAAAGACGCCCTAGGGAGCTTGTTGGGGCGCGAGTGAAGATGCTCTTAGTTGAGTATATTGAAGGGCGGGAAGAGCATTACAGGAGATAAGCCAAGATGTGGTTTTACTCCTCAAAGTGAAATATATAAAGAGTTAAAAGCATTTTCCCATTTCCTTCACTGGTTTCGAAGTACAAATCCCCTCTCTCTCTCTAACGATGGTCGAAACAGGGATCGGTTCCGCAGAGGATGAAGGAACGCTCGTGCAATCCTATCACCTGGCCGTTAGCAATTTCGTCGCAGCTCCCTCCGTTGCTTGCAGGCAGGCCACTGCTGCAGTGCCGCTACACGCCTGTGCACATGTTTTCGCCATGGCGCGCATATGCATTAGCAAGGACCACCACCACCCCAAGCAGCGCAGGATCGGACGGAAGACGGCAGCCGCCGAGGCAAGGGGAGGCAGGCAGGCCAGTACGTACGCGTATTAGGCCGGCTGGTAAGAGCACGACCCCGCAAAACGTCCGGCCCACAAAAATTCTGGCAAGTATACGGGCTCGGTCTAATTTTCCGGTCAGAACAGAGCACACATATTCGTTCGGCCCGCAATTTTTTTTGCCGCAGCCAGCAAACCGCATGCCTGAGCAGTATAACTGCGGTTCCGCAACGCTTTTGCGGGTCCAAACCCTATCCCTCCGCTGCCGCGAGCCACCCGATTCCCCTTTCCCCTCTTGTAATTTCTCGCCGCCGGCGACCACCCGCCCCGCCTCCAGCCGACATGTAGGGGCGAATGCGGAGCTCCGGACGCGGCTCCGGCAGCAGATCCGACCGTGGCGCGACCGGGCGAGCGGCGGCGGTCCGGCGACGACGCGAGGAAGCGCGGCGCCCGGAGGTGGACCAACCGTGGGATGTCGCCGCTGCCGAGCTTCAACCGCCGCGAGATGGAGGAGTACGACCGCCGAATCGTGTATTTCTCCTCCGCGAGATCTTCCTACGCCGGATCCTCCTCGTCTCCGACGCGGGCTTCCTCCCCGTGAAGAGGGAGTGGTCGGACGACGAGGAGGAGCCGGAGCCGCTGGCACCGTTCGCCTTCGTCCCGGTGAAGGAGGAGCCCGAGGAGCCCGCTCCGCTCGGCCGCCGCGGAGTCGTCGGGCCCGAGGACTACGTCGCGGACTTCGACGCCGTCGCTACCGCTATCGCTGAGCGGAGCGTGCGCGAGGAGGCGGAGCGCCTGCGCCACGCCGAGGAGCTCGAAGCCCTCCAGTGGCAGCAGGCAGTCGCCGCCAACGACAAGGCTGAGGAGTGGCGCCGCACCCGTGCGGAGCAGGCGGCGAAGTACATCGACCTGTGCAGCTCCGGCGAGGAGGATTGAGCGTTGCTCGGCCTCCACGGTGTCGTTCATTTTGCCGCGACCTCGCCGTCGTCAGATCCGACCCCCTCTACTACTAGTTAATGTAGCATTTAGTATGATCTATGCTTAGTTTGTTGATCCTGTAGTATGTATGAGCTATGTAGTATGTGATGTGATGAACTATGTGTGTGCAATTTTTTCTGCGAAAGCGTTTTTTCAAATTATGCATGTTTAGATGCGGTATCTTATCGGCGGCGCATGTTTCCAACCCGCAAACGCGATCTTCGTGAAACCGCAAACGAGTTTTGCGGGTCGAATTTTTACGGGGTCTGCTAGAGTTGCTCTAAGCAGTGTTTCGTACGAGTAGTTTGTAATTTTTATGGTCCCGATACCAACCATCCTACCGGAAGTCGTCATGGAAATTCAGTCTGGAGCTGCACCATGATGGCCGTCGATCGCGTCGGGAGTGCAAGCAGCTTGAGATGGGGACGATCATGGGATAGGGCGTCGTCGACCGGCGCACGTCCTTGCGATGGTGCGACTCGGCTCGATCGATCGTCTTGTTTACCAGATCGTCGGGTGAATGCATGGAGTCGTGTTCACTGGATTGTCACCGAAGCTTTTGTATGCCGCTGCCGGTGTCGCTAGTACAATCTTCTAGACCGGGCACATGGGCGGAGCGAGACCTAAACCACCATCTCAGGAATCTTGAATGCTCTAAGCACCTCTTCTGGGATTGCCCACTCGCTCGGTCGGTTTGGGAGACGGCATCCTCCTGGAATGGATGTGCAGCGCTGCAGCTTGCCAGAACACCGAGCCACTCCTCGCTGAGGCACTGGAAAAAAACAGTCCAAATAGCACCATCAAGCTCCAGGAAAGGGTTGAAGACGATGATGATGCCGATAGCCTGGGAGATATGGAAGGAGAGAAATGCATGTGTTTTCAGCAACAAACTGCCCCATGCCGACGACGTGCTGCATGCTATCAGAAACACGATCGAACTATGGAGAATGGCGGGAGCAACATGCCTAGAGCCCCCTTTCGGGGAGTATGTAGTGAGAGATTAGGCCGAGGGCAATGCACGTCACCCTGCAGTTCTAGTTTCTTTTCTCAAACTGTACCCATGATCGCTTGATCACCCCCTGTTCTCCCGTTGCTTTCTTCTAAATCAATGAAGCCGGAAACCCCGTATCTTTCAAAAAAAAAACCACCATCTCACTCTTCTAACAGACTGATAGTTGGTTCATATTCTCTTCCTCGCTTCGGACGACGGAGAAGGGTTCAGACGAAATGGAGTTTGTGCGCTCATGACCTTCCTCGCCATGTGTACGGTGCCACTGTAGGTTGATAGGTTACCCTGTCAATCAAACGCAATGATCTTGGCTTAAGGGATGCACCAAGAGCGAACGTCCAAACCCGGCAAGTGAAATCGCAGCTGGCTATCATATGATTTGTTCCGGCGAGTGCCAACTGAAACCATTTGAAGAGCTCGACGGCAGCATACATGACCCGTGCCCAGTCGCTTTATCTCTACTACTATAGTACACGAATTTTTGAATATTTGAATCTACCATGGCCTCACCTATTTTACCCGCCACTAGCATAATCAATTCACTTGTAGCCGTAGGATCTATTAGATCGAACGACTCATGTTACAAGGATTCGCTACTCACAGTGTTCCCGCCAATCCAAAAACAGTACTAGCTCCTTCTAGAAAACTCCACAAACCACAGTAAAATCCAGCCACCGGCAAATCGATGCTTGCCAACCTCCTTTTGCATGGATGGGTGGATGTGTGGAGCAAATCGATTGGTGGTCCCCATCATGGTGGAGCCTTGGAGGCGTGGCGCGTGGCACCTGCCGACGTCTGCTGCGCGGCCGGATGCGAGCATCGCCATGCCTGCTGAGGAACCCTGCCAGATGCATGAGGACGTGCACTACGCCGGAGCCATGGCTGCCAGCGAGTCGGGGTTCAGGGGGTCAGGTGCTGGGACGGGATTTGATTAATGTGAAAGGGTGTGGTATTGTGGCTGCAAGAAGGTGCTCTGCTCGACGGCAGAGGAAGCATGATGTGACCTGTTTTTTCTTTTTCTTTTTGCGAGCAGCGTGATGTGGCCTGGTGTTAGCGATTTTCTTTCGAGATCATGGTGTTAGCATTTTTAAAACTGGATGGAGTGGCTATAGCGGCTGGCCCAGTGTCAGGCTTCATGGCCCGTATGACTGGGTAATAGCCAAAAGTCGTATTTCAGATGAGAGAGGAAGGCAGAAGGCAAGATTTTCTCAGAAAAAGAGAGGGGGGGGGGGGGCAAGATTTTTCACGGTTCACACACGTAAAAATATGCTACCATGCATATACATGCATATGTGAACATACAAATATTTTTTGGCAATTGTTTTTGGATATGCGACCTTTAATAATTCTTGCCTGGTTGCATTCCATCTACGTCCAAGTGATGTACTGCCACCGTTCCGTTTCTAAATGTAAGTCTTTGCAGAGATTCCACTATGTATCACATACAGATGTATATAAATGCATTTTAGAGTGTAGATTCACTTATTTTTGCTCCGTGTATATAGATATAGTCCATAGTGGAATCACTAAAAAGACATATACTTCCCCCTTCCCTAAATATAAGTCTTTTTTTTAGAGATTCCACTATAAAGACTACATTCAGATGTATATGGACCCCTTTTAGAGTATATGTTCCCTCATTTTGCTTCATGTGTAGTCTATAATGTGATCTCTTAAAAGACTTATTTTTTTTCGAAATGAAGGACTTAAAAGACTTATATTTAGGAACGGAGGGAGTATGCATGGATGTGATCATTTTCTTTCTCTTTTGTTTTTCTGGGGAAGTGGTGACCATTTTCTAAACATAATATGATCCCATGATGTGAACTGCCACTTTGTGAATATTGACTGCACGTCTGCAGGTTTGTAAAACTACTATCCAAAACTATGTGAGATATTTTTCGCAATTTAAGAAAGTGGAAATATATCTGAACATTGTAAAGTTTGTAAAGCAACTAACAACCCAAATTACATGACATATTTTTGCCAATTTAAGAAAGTGGGAATTTGTTAGGACGTTGTAACTCGGCACGAGGTTGCAAAGATAAAACAATTGATGTAGAAAGTGCTCAGTTTGTATTGAATTGTTTCTTGTAAATCTAAAGATATTTAATTAATAATGCCCACGTGCAAAGCACGTGCCTTCGACTAGTATATACTAGTATGTATGCACGCGCAATGCGCGTCTTAACATTGTTGGTTGACTTGGGCCCAAGAAAACACTACATGGAATGCTTTGAGAAATCCTAAAACAAATGATTCCAGACAAATGAAAATTGTGCGTGTACGGAAGCAGAAACGAAATGCCTATAATTTAAATAAGAAAGCTTCTCATGTTCATATACTCAATAACTATCACATGCAAAGAATGTGTAGTATACATTAAATTTTGGTACATATTGCTATGTTTTAATGTAACATTTGTTACAGCTTTTGATCCAAAAGTGCACACCAAGTCAGAGACGTCATATATGTGGGCGATGCACTTTTTTTCTTGCTACAACTTTCAACCAAAAACTGCACTGGTTCAATCTTTTTAGTTTTATATATTTCTTCGTCTTACTTTTACCGCTTGTCAGACTTAGTAGCACTGACGCAACCTGCCTATCAACCACATGTACCGCTGCCCAAGTCTACTTTGTTGAAATAATTTGTGCTGCTCCTATGGGATGCGAGGAGTGTGGAATCTGGTCTCTAGAAACTCAATTAGCTCCAACCTACCGCAGACATGCAATGGGTTGGTTCTAGAACGACCCAGATAGTTTTGATTCTATTCTACTTCATGGCTGCCTCTGGAATGATCCAGATGACACTCAACGCTACTGTAGCTGCGAATCCAAGCACTTTTGGCCGTCGGATGGACCCAATGAACGGCCGGATATGCATTGCAATGCCTGAATTCAAACTGATACACTATATAGATAGTAGATGTTCGTCGGTACGGGCCAGCTTTTAGGCCTACACATTCCCTGCGCTGATGGGCCCATTGCGTGGAGCATTCTTTGCCTTTTTTTCCCGATGAGTTTAGGGTTAATTTGCCTCTTCTGATTCGCACAAGAGTGAGCGAACCGGGCCGGCCCCTCAAGAAAAAAAAACATTACATGAACCTTGCAGCACCTTAATAGCAACTTCAACAACTCCCTTAAAAATCTTCCCGTAAAAATTATTTTTTTTCTTTCCGTAAAAGTCAGGGAAGATTTTCTGGAAGCAACTTTTGTCAGTTCCCTAAAATTTTTCCCCTAAATCCATATTTATTTATTTATTAATAAAAAATGGCTCGGACCCGCCAGTCGGTAACATAATGACGGTGTGTAGTGCAGTGACCGTCGGCGAGGGGCGGTGTGACGCTGTGCACTACCCGCCAGCGTGAGGCGGCGGGCGGGTAGCACGGGCATGGAAGCGGGCGGCGGCACCAGGGGCGTTGCTGCCGCAATGGGGCGACAACAAGGACCAGCTGCGCAGAGGGTGGTAGTTGTTGAAATTTCAGTCATCCAAAAAGATACAGGAAGCCTGTGAGGAGAAAAGACCACATTTACGAGATCCTCTATAATTAAGTCCAGTTTTTTTTCTTGACACAATATAATTAAGTCCGGTTTACGAAACTGTTGAAGAGGTTTTCTGGCCTTAACTTCCCGTAAATGACGAATGATTTAGAGTTAACAAAGGTGTTGGAGTTGCTCTAATGCTGCATCGGCCAAGAACAAATCAGAAAACATAGTAAGTGAAACACTGTAGCGTGCTGGTTTATCGACCAGCTTTGGAAAAGAATCTACAGATTCTAAACAATTTTTGAAAACCTGAATTAAGAAACATGAATATTTCTAGAAAACACGAACAATTTTTCATATTTCAAATAGTATTTGAAACCACAATCACTTTTTTCAAATGAGCAAACATTTTCGAAAATGAGAATATCTATACAAAATTTGAACATTTTTTTAAAATATCAAGTTTTTTGGAACAAGGACAAATTTCAGAAAACATCATCAATTTTTTTAAAATTTAGGAATACACTTTCAAATAGGGAATATTTTTTAGAAAAATTCTTCACAATTTTGGAAAGATGAACTTTTTTAAAACATGACCATTTTCTGAAATCCCGAGCTTTAAAACAGGAACATTGTTTTGGAATTTTTTTTTATCCTGAACAATTTTGAAGATATTGAACATTTTTTGGAATTTATGATTTTTCAAAAGAATGAACCGCTTAGGCCTACACATCCCCTACACTGATTGGCCCACAGCACGCAGATTGTTTTTTATTCTATTTTTTTCCCGATGAGGCGACTGTGGAGAGCTCCTATGCATTAAGCGTCAAATTGCCTCCGATTCACACAAGAGTGGACGAACAAAGCCAGCACATTAATCCATTTCACGTTTTCCTTCGAACCTACGTGAACCTTCTTCCACTCAAGAAAAAAAAACATTACATGAACCTTGTAGCACCTAAGAACAACCCCAAGAACTCCCTTAAAAATCTTCCCGTAAAACTGGCTTTTTTGCCTCCCCGTAAAAGTGGGGGAAAGTTTTCTGGAAGCAACTTTTGTCAGTTGTCAGTTCCCCTAAACTTTCTTGCACTAAATACATTTTTATAATAAACAAAAGAGATAATGCCTAGGACCTGCTAGTCAGTGACACACATGACGGTGTGCGTTGCGGAGGCGGCGCGAGGTTGTGCGCTGCACGCCAGCGTGAGGTAGCGGGCGCTGCCAATCGCGGCATTGGCATAGCGACACGACTAGGAGCATGGGCGTGGCGGTGGCAGGGCGTGGCTGTGGCGATGGGGTGCCGCAAGGACCGCCGGCGATGGCAGGGTGTGACGTACGTGATGGTAGTTGTAGAAATTCCTCGAAAATTACGGCCGGAGACTGTTGGAGGTTTTCTGGCCTTAACTTTTCGTAAACGGTGATTAATTTAGAGATGCGAGAGTGGTTGGAGGTTCTCTAATACTGCAACGGAAGAACAAACACGAAAGCACAATGACCGAAACATAGTAGCGTGCGGGGTTGTCGGTCAGCTTCGAAAAATAATTTATAAATTATACACAATTTTTAAAAACAAAAATTTATAAAAACACAAATAGTATTAGAAAACAAGAACAACTTTTTATATTTTCAAACAACACCATGTATTTTTTCTAAAATTTGCGAACATTTTATGAAAATGAGAATATTTTAACTTTTTTAAAACTTCAAGTTTTTCGGAGCATGGCCAAATTTTTGAAAATATCATTTTTTTTCATTTGTGAATAAATTTTCAAAAAGTGAACATTTTTTTGAAATTCAGAACAATTTCCAGAAATTACGAACATTTGAAATCCCGAGGATTAAAACGCAAACATTTCGGAAAAGTACGAACTACTTTTAAAATACCAATCAATTTTGTAAAAGCAAACAATTTTTGAATTTCTGTACGATTTTGAATATTTTTTGGAATTTATGATTTTTTAAAATAGAAAAAGAACAAAAACAAGGGAAAAAAGTAAAAAAAAATGGTTAACAAAAGGTGGCAAATAGAAAATTCTGGGACCGTGCCAGGGCGAGCTCAAGTTTAGTTCTTATTAAGGTGGCAAAATGCTCTTAAAAAATTACATTGTATAGAGGACATTGTATGAAGTTTGTGTGAATTAATTCGGACTAGTCGGAGTAGTAAAATTATGAAATGCTTTACTATTTTAGAAATGTTAGTGAATTTAAAAATATTCTTGAATTTAGAAAAATGTTACAAATGTAAATAAAAGATAATGAATTTAATAAAATCACGTATTTGAAAAGATCACGGTTCTGAAAAATAGTTTGCGGATTTTAAAATTTAATGAAATTAAAAAGATATTCATGGATTTTAAAATATTAATGAATTTTTAGAAAACAACAATTGAAGAAAAAACATAATTGAGAAAATTAAATGGAAAAAAAGTCTAGTAACCAGCCGAACACGTTGAAAAATGGGGAATAAACCGAACCGGGAGCTTCTAGAAGTTTCACAAAACTGAATGGGAGCTTAAGGTGACACAGTGCCCATAATGGGCCGCCCGTAAAAAAGGGCCTAAGGCACTATTTGTGCTTTAAACGCCAAATAGGAAATTCCTGTCCTAGTGTCGATATGGGTATGTCTGTCCTGCTTTATTTGGTAGTGTGCTCCATTACCGAACCCAAGAGAAGAACTTTTTTACAATAGTTTGAGGCATGTAAGCAATGTAATGAGGAACCAACAATCACGCAAGTAATCTCGGCTATATATGCACGAGGCATGACTACGAACGCTTCTTCTCGTTGATATCGCTTTTGTCTATTATGTTGGTATAGATTATACTGTATATGTACATCTGCATACCTATGATACAAGTGTCCTAGTTGCACACGGTTCCATATTCATTACACGCCATACAACTTCAAGTTTAACTATAACCAATCTTCTATAAAATATTTAACTTATAGCACCGTGAAGCTGGTCTAGCCAACTTCAAGGCTTGGTGCAATCTTCTTCTGAGCCACACAATTAGCAGCAATTCCCTTGGAAAAAAAGCAGCAATTGCGCTGATGCTCATCGCCTATTTTACAACAACTATAACTTGTGCAATTTTCAATGCGGCTCATTTAGTTACTGTGTGCAGAGAAAAAGATGACAAACGGCAAGACAATGGAGTAAGGCTGGTCACAATGGGCAAGAACATAAGCTAGTAACTTACACACTTCCCTAGACTATGTTACTACCTCCATAGTGGGTAGGAACATCTATGTAGTGTCATACAATGATGTATTTATTAGGTTATAGACTCATTGTTTCTTGGAGTGTGTGATGTTCCAGTAACTTAGCTAGTTACCACAAGCACCTCTCTCTTCATTAAATATGTGCCACATAAGCAAACTTGCATTGGAGTGTGTGATGTTACTCCTAAGTTCCTCCCCATTGTGACCAGCCTAAGGGAATTACTAGATGATTTGCCTATTTTACAAGCGGTTGGATGATTTGCCCCATAACTGGTTCAATGACCAATGGCCCCGGCCCCACCTGATAATTTCGACGGGCAAATTATCAGATGAAGAAGTATTATTTAAAGAGCCCGTGCGTTGCTACGGGAGAGAAAGTAACACACACTCTTAGCCCAATAACCATGTCTCAAGACCCTAATAGGTCGATGCCCTTTATTGGCCTCAGTGCTCACACAACAAAAACACGTTTGAATGTGGTTAGTCCTTGCACTCGTCCGAGCACTCGCTCGGAATATGATGACAAATATGTTCTTTTCCGCCAAGAGGTTTTTCAGAGGTGTGCATGCGTGGTTATCAATATTTTCTTTTCTCCCAATCTGGTTTTAATGGGTATTTATTTGCAATTTGGATCGCCGCCGGTACGAAAGAAAAACAGACAGTGCACGATAAATTAAGTTTGCACCTAAAATAATATTTTAGAAATATGTAACAGCTAAAAATATTATTTAGATTCTACACATTTTTCTAATCAAATTTCATATACAACATGTTAAAATCGGAGTTATGATTTAAAAGATATGGGTGATTTAAAATGATTTGTCTAACTTAAATATGGACGGCAGGTTGATTACCTGAAACTTCAAGGGGTTTTCTAAGAAAATGCAAAAAACGGTTCGGTTATGACTAAAACACATGGAGTGCGGGTTTGCAAAAAGATGTGAGGGATAGGCAGAAACAGTCCGTGCTTTATTATTATATAGCAAAAATGCCCGTGCTTTGCAACGGGTATAAAATAATCCAAGTGTCCATGTGGTATTCGAGAGTTTACCTGTCACGATGAATAATAAGATTTTCCAATTAAATTGGTTGCAAGACTCATAAGAATCCACTTTATGAAGATCTTATTGTATTCCAAAAGCTTGTGATTTTTTTGTCTACAAATAAAACCTACTTCTTCAACTCTCTATAAAAAATTGAATTATGTGTAATAAGTTGTTATTTAACAACCCTGTGTAAAAATAATTGCAAAAATCTAAACATTTATCTATCTGGTAGATCATCGGCTACTCCTTCGATGCGAAAGTAATTGTGCAGCATACGTATACCTGTAACAGTGTCAAATTGATTATATATTAATTCCTATATCTCACAATCCCTATTAAAATTAATTCATATTTATGCTTTCCCACTTCAAAAATATGATTGCCGGAAAGTAAAGTATTTACAATGCTTGCCGCTCTTTGTTAACACGTTGCCGCTAGCAGTAAGAGCACATCCTCCACGCCAACATGAGCACTTTCCTGGACATTATCATCAAGAAGGATTAGGGTAACTGTGTGGGATAGATCGTACAACGGAGGATAGTGCTCCCCCCTCCCAGCTGCGATGCTGGACAAAACAGGACGCGAGCAAGATGCACCGTTGTCACACTCTCTCTATTGGTCATCCCTCCGTCTCTCCTCCCTATCTCACCCATGACATCCAGATTTGAGGAACATCTTCATGGACAGCAAGCACCGGGGAGCTTCAAATATTTTCTCCCTTTAGAAATATTTCTTTCTAATATTTCACCTACTTTTAATTATTATACTCTCTGTCCTAAAATAAATGTCTTAACTTTGTATAACTATAGTACAAAGTTGTACTAAAATTAGGACATTTATTTTAAAAAAGGGCGTATATATAATGTAACAACAAACAACAACAGCGAGTAATAATCGGTGCTCTTTTAGAAAATAAAAATTTGTAATTGATGCTAGCACGCATGCATCCGGTAGCTTCTAGCTGGTACAGGACCAATTTCCTTTCATTCATTAAAGAAATGCACCGACCGCCCAAAGCCACTCTTCCTTCTCATCCATCCGCGTGTCTCTCGGTCTTATCTATGCACCACTTGTTATCCTCTTCTTCAGCCACACTATCACCCAGTGCCGCTCCTCCTCCTCTTCTACACATGTTGCGCAGACGATGCACTCCACTCTCTGGAGTCTTGGCGGTGGTGGTGGTGAGCGAGTGGCGGCACCCTTATCGGCGAGGAACCCAGAGACGCCATGGATGGCGCCATGGAAGCTCCTCTGCCGTCGGTCTGATCTTAGCCCAGCCACGACCGCGCCGGCACGAAGCCGCTCTGTATCCTGCCAGCAGCCCCATCTCCGACACGATTCGGACGGCCTCGCCCACAGCCTCCGCCACCTACGGCATCCCCCAGAGGTTCGGACAATCCCGCGCCGCTCATCCTCGCCGTCCTCGCTTTCGCGGCTCGCGTTGGCCGCTTCGCCAGGCTGCTCGAGCCACCAACCGAGCTTGCCCACGAAGTCGGCCGGCCTTCCTCCCGGGCGCGCTCCTCGGTCGTTGCCGCGTGCTCCGCCAGCGGCTGCATGATGAGCCCGTCGAACTGGCGGTGCACCCGGCGCATCTTGGCCCAGCCACGACCGCGCCGACACGAAGTCGCTGATGTTGAACAGCCCCGTGCTGGTCAGGAGAGACATGATCATCTCCTTGTAGCTGCTGGACTCGTCCTCGTCCCCGACCGCAGCGCCTGGGCCGATGCCCCCTCTCTTCCTCTGCTCTGAAGTTGCTAACTCGCGAGCGCCACAGCAACCACGGCCACTCTATCTTAGGGAGATCGATGGGTTGGGTTCCATTTTCTTCGCTCCTTTTTCACTTGGGATTCCTTCTCATTCTGTTTCCCATTCCTTTGCTCCGTCTTGCCCATTACGGAGGAAATTCGTTCCTTTCCCTTTTCCTCGGAAGAAATTTGTTCCTTTTCCTTCTCCTCTGGAGGGAATTTGTTCGGTTCCTTTGCTTGAGGGTGGGCGGCGGGGGGGTCAGGCGGTGCGCATGGAAGGCGTGGTCGACGGATGGTGCTTGTGGCGGATGGATCGGGGCGGCGTGGTGACGTGTGGCGGATTGTTCGATCTTTTTCTCTATTTTGCCTGTACCGGTTCAGGTTAACTTGAACAATAGGATTGCGGGTTGATTTTAGAAAAAGTTAAGGGCTTTTCTGCAAAAACGCCGATGAAGGACGACAGAAACCCACCGTGCTTTATTATTAGGTAGAGATTTCTCCAAGTTAACAGTGAGTAAGTAAAAGTCCTCGTTACATGAGCCCTGCGCAGTCCGGAACTACAAAAGCCCAGAAGCAAAGACGAAACTGCCCGCAACAATCTCACGGCCATATACAATACGCGGCTTGCCGTCGGCACGGTTCAGCCCGCCAAAAAGATTCCAGCGTGCCGCCAGCGTTCACGCCTCTCTCCCCTTTCCAGCCAGCCGCCAGAGCAGCAGGGGAAAGTGGATCGACGATGATGTGGGGGGTCGCAGCCGCCGTCGCGTCCGCGGCCGCCGTCGCCGTGGCCTCCGGCGCCGAGCTCCTCGCGTGCGACTGCGCCCCGACGGCGCCGACCGCCGCCGCCGCCGTCGTTGGCAGATGCAACTGGTTCCTCCTCCGGCAGCAGGTACGGTGCTGCGCCTGCGCGGATCGCTGTTTCGTTTCCTCCCCTGCCTTCTCCCCGAATCTTCCCCTCCCAAAGAATCTCCTCCTTCCTTGGATAGCAGTCCCCGGTTTCGATTTGGGATTTGGGATCACGACGGCGTCTTGAACTGCTTTGTACCTCGTGCTGCTTTCGCAGGAATCCTCGTCGTCGAGCGGCCGGGGCGAGAGGTTCGCGCCGAGGTTCGACGGGCTGCGGTTCATCGAGACGCTCGTCACGGCGCACCGCTGAAGTCTCCGGAAGCTCGTCCTGTCGGCCGGACGGCTCCCAGCCGACCCTGTTCGTCAGGGGATTCTTTCCTGCCGCCCTCTTCATGCGATTCGCGAGAAGAGGCTAGCTGCTAGACGGTTGATTCGGCGATTGGTGGCCAATATGTTGCCAAATTTTTGCTAGGACAAATTGAGAGTTTTGGTTTCTTTCTTTCTTCTTCTTTTCCTGGTGATGATGATCGTCCTATTGTTGAGTGATGCGGTTGAATTGGAACCTTCAAGTGGCATGTGATGATTGTATCTGCCTGTGCTAGCATTGGAACCTTCAAGCATGATTTGATATGATTTCACCCCCAAACTTGCCATTCTATGTGTTGTCTTGTTGTATTCTTGTGTGTGGTCGGTCTAGTTCTGGAGTTGTTTCTTCCTCTCCCTTCGCTGCTCATATCACATGGCTCAGTGTTTGGAGTGCATCCTGTCCATGTCTGTTGGGGTGGTAAAACTAACATTATTCCCTGGACTGGATGTATGGTAATGATCACTGGCTTGATGCTTGGGATTCTTCACCGACAGTTTCTGCAGGTTCTGTGGCTGACTCTTCTGGCAATGTTTCTGCAGGTTCTGTGGCTGACTCTTCTGGCAATGAGACTCTTCTGGCAATGAGAAACCACCTTCTACCAATCCCATTCAGATACATCCCCATGGATTCTTGATACTGGAGCGTCTTTTCATATGACTTATGATTCTTCCACTTTGACCTCCGCTCGACCTGTTGAGTCTCATGTTCGTGTTCTTACGGCAGATGGCACTCCCCTCCATGTAGCTAGTCGAGGCACTCTTAGCACTTCTTCATTGCATATTTCCTCTGTAGCTCATGTTCCTCGATTTACCATGCAGCTCATATCTGGTGGTCAGATTGTTGACTCTAGTTGTAGGGTCATTCTCGACTTTGATTCGTATTCTGTTCAGGATCGTCGCACGAGCGCTCTAATTGGTGCTGGCCCTCGACGCTCTTATGGTCTCTGGGAGGTTGACTGGCTTCGTCTTCCCTCCGCTGCCACCGCCGCCAGTCTCACACCTCTTGTTGCTTTATCTACCAGCTCTTTTCAGAAGTGGCATCATCGTCTTGGCCATCTACGTGGTTCTCGTCTCTCGTCTTTGGTTCATCGCGGTGTTCTAGGATCTGTCTCCGGTAATGCTTCGTTGGATTGTCTAGGTTGTAGGCTTGGCCAGCAGATTCAGCTACCCTATCCTTACAGTGAGTCAGTGTCCGAGCGCCCTTTTAATCTCGTTCACTCTGACGTTTGGGGTCCGGCTCCCTTCGCTTCGAAAGAGGGCCACCGATACTATATTATCTTTATAGACGATTTTTCTCGGTACACTTGGATATATTTCATGTCTTCTCGTAGTGAGGTCTTATCTATATACAAAAAATTTGCTGCCATGGTTCATACCCAGTTTTCCACTCCTATTCGAGTTTTTCGTGCAGATTCAGCTGGTGAGTATATCTCCCATGCGTTGCGAGATTCCTTCGAGCAAGGTACTCTTGCTCGATTCTCTTGTCTGGTGCTCATGCTCAAAATGGTGTGGCTGAGCGCAAGCATCGTCACCTTCTTGAGACGGCGCGTGCGATGATGATCGCCGCCTCTCTTTCGCCTCACTTCTGGGCTGAGGCCGTTACCACTTCCACCTATCTCATCAACATTCAGCCATCTGCTGCTCTACAGGGCGGTATTCCTCTTGAGCGTCTTTCTGGCCGTTCTCCTGATTATTCGGCACTTCGTTTGTTTGCTTGTGTTTGCTATGTTTTGCTTGCCCCTCGTGAACGCACCAAACTAACCGCTCAGTCTGTTGAGTGTGTCTTTCTCGGATATAGTGATGAGCATAAGGGCTATCGGTGTTTGGATCCTGTCAGTCGTCGAATGCGTATTTCCCGGGATGTTACCTTTGATGAGTCTCGTCCCTTCTACCCGCGTCCATCCTCCTCGGCCTTTTCCACGGAGGACATCTCTTTTCTTACGTTTCCAGATACACCTCCCTCTGTGCCAAGTATTCCTACTCCTCGTCCCACTGTTGCGGATCCGACGTCGTCCTCTCCTATGGTTTCTTCTCCTCCCTCATCACATGACTCTCCACCTTCAACACCGATACCTTCCTCTTCTCCACCTTCATCACCGATACCTTCCTCTTCTCCACCTTCATCACCGATACATTCCCCGTCACCTCCAGTGATTTCACCTCTCCCCTCCTTTCCTTTCCATTATACTCGTCGTCAACATGTTTTGGACGAGTCTACTGATGTGCCCTCTACTTCTGGTGTGTCCTCTTCCTTCTCACGGCCGACTTATGGTCTTCGTTATTTAAATCGGCCTTGTCCGCCCCCTAATCGATATTCTCCTTCTCACTATGGTCTTTCAACCATTGTTGAGCCGACTTCTTATCGAGATGCTATTGTTCATCCTGAATGGCAATTTGCCATGGCAGAGGAGATTGCTGCCCTTGAGCGCACCGACACGTGGGATCTGGTTTCTCTTCCTCCCCGTGTTCATTCCATCACTTGTAAGTGGGTCTATAAGATTAAGACTCGCTCCGATGGTTCTCTTGAGTGTTATAAAGCTCGTCTTGTGGCTCGTGGCTTTCAGCAGGAGCTTGGTCGTGATTACGATGAGACTTTTGCTCCCGTGGCCCATATGACCACTGTTCGCACACTCCTCGCAGTGGCCTCTGTTCGCCACTGGTCCGTGTCTTAGCTTGATGTTAAGAATGCCTTTCTTAATGATGAGTTGCGTGAGGAAGTTTATAAGAAGCCTCCACCTGGGGTATTCAGTTCCTGATGGCATGGTTTGTCGTCTTCGTCGCTCTCTCTATGGCCTTAAGCAAGCCCCCCGCGCTTGGTTTGAGCGTTTTGCCTCGGTGGTCACTTCAACTGGTTTTTCGCCCAGTGCTCATGATCCAGCGCTGTTTGTCCACCTTTCTGCTCGTGGTCGCACTCTTCTTCTTCTATATGTTGATGACATGATCATCACCGGTGATGATCTTGAGTACATTGCCTTTGTCAAGGCCCGTCTCAGTGAGCAGTTTTTTATGTCTGATCTTGGTCCTCTTCGTTACTTTCTTGGGATTGAGATTTCGTCCACCTCTGATGCCTTTTTTATTTCCCAAGAAAAGTATATCCAGGATCTTCTTGCTCGTGCGGCTCTTAGTGATGAGCGCACTGTTGAGACTCCTATGGAGCTTAATGTTCACCTTCGTGCTTCTGACGGTGAGCCCTTGTCTGATCCGACTCGTTATCGTCATCTTGTAGGGAGTCTTGTCTATCTCGCTGTCACTCGTTCGGATATCTCCTATCCTGTCCATATCCTCAGTCAGTTTGTTTCTTCTCCCACTTCGGTTCACTATAGTCACCTTCTTCGTGTTCTACGATATCTTCGTGGCACGATCTCTCACCGTCTCTTCTTTCCTCATTCCAGCTCGTTACAGCTCCAGGCCTATTCGGATGCTACCTGGGCTAGTGATCCTTCGGATCGTCGTTCACTTTCTGCTTACTGTGTCTTTCTTAGTGGTTCCCTCATTGCCTGGAAGACGAAGAAACAGACTGCAGTTTCTCGTTCGAGTGCAGAGGCTGAGTTGCGAGCTATGGCTCTTCTCACGGCCGAGGTGACTTGGTTACGCTGGTTACTCGAGGATTTTGGTGTCACTGTTACTACACCTACTACACTCCTGTCAGACAGTACAGGTGCTATCAGTATTGCACGGGACCCAGTGAAGCATGAGCTTACCAAGCATATTGGTGTTGATGCTTTCTTTGTGCGCGCTGGTGTGCAGGACTATGTTATTGCTCTTCAGTATGTGCCTTCCGAGTTACAGCTGGCGGACTTATTCACGAAGACCCAGATTAGAGCGCAACATGGATTTTACCTCTCCAAACTCAGTGTTGTGGATCCACCGTGAGTTTGAGGGGGTGGGGGGTGTTTATATTCATTGTGGCCTTTGGCCTCCCTTGTACATGTATATATGATGGCTTTTGCCTCCTGATAATATCAAGTTGCTTTCCCTAACAGATCTTTCAGTCCTGACAGGGTCTGATCAAGCTTAACCACTCCAAGAACTTGAAGTCAAGCATCTTTGGGAATATCCAAATTAGTCTTCAACTAGAGAAAGGATAGTGCTGAGTTTTCTTCTGCAGCGGATGTAGCGGTAAAAGATACTATTCTTTCCGCGGTCTAGTTACATCTTTCCTCTCCCTATCTATAAGAGTTCTATTAACATAGACCCTTTCCTGACTCTATCATTTTAATAAAGCAGCAAATCTTTCTCTCTATTCTACTAGCCGATCTTGTCTGTTGAAAATTGATCTGAAATATGGTTATATCTTCTTTCCAACACAAATAACTGTGGAGTTGAAGAATGAGCTTGCTGTAACTGTTGACACATCAGACACAAATCATCAGACCAGAGCAGTCAAAATTTCTTGAAGCTAGGCCACACCAACCGCAAAGAAGCCTCATTTCCAGGCCTTATGGCCCCTGAATTGCATCCCCGAGTGCTTGGCTTTGGTCTTCTTCTCTTAGCGAGAACGCGTCGCATTCGCTCTCTTTTCCGTAGAACTCGTCGCCTTCCAAGAAGAACGAGAATTCAGACAAGTCTACAACTTGTAGCCCAGGGTAAAACAAGGGTAAAATAAGGTTATCGGGTTACCTATCCCCCTTCCAGCTTTCACTAGCTCTGATGTTTCTTCCTTGGCCATCTTTCTCTTGATGTGAACCTGCATAAATAGTTTCTATAGGTCAAGTGTATGTGATTTGCGGGTATGGTGGGTGGGGATGGATAGTTTACATACAAGTATATGTGATTTTGTGTGAGAGGACACCCTAGAGCTGCGATGGATCAATCAGCGGTAAGCTGATCTGAAGAATCAAGTTTGAAGGACGCTGATCTTTTATCACCCTTGCTTAGCCCATGATGGACCAAAGCCAGCTTTGCTTCTTTCTTTGCCTCAAACTCGTGTACTTTCAGTAAAATTTTCATTTACTTCTGAACACAAAATGAGCACTCTTGTCTCTAAGATCTTTGATACTATTTGAATTATCGGGAAACACAAAGAACGGAGAAGCTGTTTGAAAGTCGCATACCTTGAGCTCTTTGATCGGCTGAAAATCTTCATCAGAGAAATCCTACAGCTTCATTTGTTGAAGTTTATGCCTTCTTGGCTCCTGCTAATCTCTTAGACCTTGTATAATGCAAGGTGCTTAGGGGAGGTGCTTGACAAAATAAACTGAGTTTTTCTCAAAGAACCAGTGCTTATAGCAGTGGTGCCTAATTAACCGTTTACTCTCTACAAGTAAGCACCGGTGCTTAAGAAAACTGATTTATTTTTCGAAGCACCTTCCCTGAGCACCTTGCATTGTACAAGGCCTTAGGAGCTTCGAAGGCTTGCATCCACAGCATCAAGTTGTCCAATATAATCGCTTAGCTTCCTCTTCTGGGCCTTAGACCTACTGCATTTTGACTTCATTAGTGTCTTCAACCTCCTGACCAGAGTCTCCATTCCCTGAATCATCATTCAGCTCATCATCGCCATCCTCATTAGATACATCAGTATCACCATCCATGTTAGAGTCAATATCTAGTTTATCCATATCTTCATCACTATCATGCTCGTCTACTTCCTGTGCATCACCTTGTTCCTCGGATACTTCCTCTACCCCTTTTTGATCCTCGTCGGCGTCAAGTTTGTTTGGCGAACTCTCTAAACTTTGTCAGATACCACTCGCTGATGGCAACACTTGCTCATCATAGGAATCAAAAGCATCAGACTCATCATCTGAATCTTCCCCTTCCGGTGACATCTATTCATCTAGCAACTCAGCTCCAGGCACATTAGTAGCAATAGCGGTTTCTCCAAATGCTTTTGGCCGAGCCTTTGGATCAATAGGATGGCCATGATCTTTCGTGACTGACATTGAAGGACAGATCTAGATTTAGCACTTTAGCTAAGTGAAATGAAATAGTGGACGCTAAAACGGACGTAGAATCTGCAAGAAAAGATCTGACCTCCTTGAATAATGCCATAAGTGAGCGAGCAGCAATAGAAACAGCTTTCTCGCGAAACCTTTTAAAGCATTAACTCATCCAAAAGTCTGAACTGATGGAGGAAGGCGGACAATATATTTCAACACTCCCCCTCACGTCTAGGCTATTTTAGTCCTTAGACGTGGGATCGATATAGGCTGCAGAATCGTTTTATTTAATACTTATCATATTGAATTCATGCTCCAGCCAACTCATGCAAAAGTCTGAACTGATGGAGGAAGGCGGGCAATATATTTCAACAAGCATAAAACAAATTTGAAAACTAAATAAACTAAACATGGCCTTGTATAGCCAAGTTATATGCATCTTCAGTGAGCTATACTCCTCCGTTTTAGTTTACAAGTCCTACGCATGTATCTAGGTTGCCAATATCACCCTAATATAAACTATATAACATATAAATTATATCATTTGAAAATAGAACATCTGAAGTTTATATTGGTATATTTTTTGTAATACGTGACTTGTATTAGGTTGGTCAAATTGACGACTTAGGGGTACGCGCACGCCCGGTAAACTGAGAGAGAGGGAGTAGTATAAAACTTATAGGGACACCACTATCACAATTGTTTCAGTCTATCATCTACGAGCCCTACAAACCAACGATTTGCGATAAACTGCAAAAGGTGGCATAATCATACCGTCACACGCTTATCAGCAGCCGTTTTAATTGCCGATGACACCGGGATGCTTGAGGCAAATTATGCGTGTGCAGTGTCATTCAGGTCTAGTGGAGAAGCTACCTAGCAGCCTAGCTAGCTAGTCGGGTGCAGATATAGCTAGTAGCACAGTGGAGATCACTGTGCGAACCCAAATGGCCCATCCACCACGGATTAAAGCATCCCCTAGCAGCAACACAAACTACAAATAAATCGTCTTAAGCAAGTGGTTTCGATTAGACTCGCCTCCCGAAAGAGCGAAGGCCGCGCGTCACTTTCTTCAGGTTTGGCAGCCAAATCGGGCGCCTAATCATTACAGATCCTTCGATTTGACTCGACGGCACTGCCCATCGAGCACCCAAGTCCTAGTTAATCCAATCCCTTCCGGAGGCCCTGCCGATCGACAACTACGCGACTAAACTTGATTGACCATCGGCGCCATGCCCCAGTTGCAAACACATTAGGTTTCCTTGCATACAGTTTCCACTGAATAATCTCGTGAACGATTCCGTGGGCAACATATGTATGCACTTAATTTTACTTTTGTGTACAACGTTGGTTGATACACTAAGCGACTACTGTGTTTTCTTAGACGCAATTTGCAGTTTAGATTAGCCTTTAATCGGCACATTAGCTTTTTATATGGTATATTATTCGCCGTCCAGGGATAGGATAGATGCCTATGCCTGCTGCGATCGTGCAAGCTTGATGATGATGATGCAGGTCGCTTTCCTTCAGGAGGCCGCAGAAAGTGTTCCTAGTTCCTATCTACCGCTGCTACGTCCATAGGAACCGATTCTGGCGAAAGGCTGCGCGGAGCCTGAGTGGAATTTAGGCAGAATCTCAGGCATATTTAAGAAAAATTATCATATTAATTAGGTGTAGCATATTTTTTTAAGTGAAAAGATTTATCATTTTCATTAAGTAAGAAGAGAGCGAGAATTGTCCGGTTAATTTATGGAAACTTATTTATTTCAGGATTTCCGACGATGGGCGTTCAGTGGAGGAGATGTCCCCGTCACTACGAGGCATTTTTGATGATTTTGTTAATCTCAACATGATATGCTGGCTCAGTCTTCCGAATGTGCTCATAAGGATAAAGTATGCGTGTGCATTCATAGAAATGAGTGTGTGCGTGTATATATATATATGAGCTCCTGCGGCTGTACTGTGTTCAGAAAAATTATGGAAACTTGGCTAAGAGCATCTCCAGCCGTTCGGCCCCCAGGGCGCCGAAAAAGAGCGTCCTAGGGGTGCGCCGGCGATAAACTCGGCGCTCGGGACGGTTCGGCACCCTGCCGTCGGCCCCAGGCGTCGAATTCAGCCCAGCTTTCGGCCCAAATATGTCCAAAAATGACCCGATAACTACGTGAATCGGCCCATAATCGACGCGGTTCGGCGGGTTTGGCGTGAATTTTCGCAAACAAATAGGAATCAATTAGCTCCTCACATAGTTCGGCGTGTTTCATCACAAAAATCAAATAGTTCACTATAAATTATATCGTTTAACAAATAAAAACTCAAGTTTCATCACATGTCATTCCCGGCCTCGCCCTTTGAGCCTCCATAGTGTTGGGGAACGTAGCAGAAATTCAAAATTTTCCTACGTGTCATCAAGATCTATTTATGGAGAAACCAACAACGAGGGGAAGGAAAGTGCATCTACATACCCTTATAGATCGCTAAGCGGAAGCGTTCAAGAGAACATGGTTGAAGGAGTCGTACTCGTCGTGATCCAAATCACCGGAGATCCTAGTGCCGAACGGACGGCACCTCCGCGTTCAACACACGTACAGCCCGGTGACGTCTCCCATGCCTTGATCCAGCAAGGAGAGAGGGAGAGGTTGAGGAAGACTCCATCCAGCAGTAGCACAACGGCGTGGTGGTGGTGGAGGGCGTGGCTATCTGCGCAGGCTTCGCCAAGCACCACGAGAGAGGAGGAGTACTTGGAGAGGGAGGCTGCGCCTGAACTTGGGGTACGGCTGCCTCCCACCCTCCACTATTTCTAGGTGGGGGAAGAGGGGCCGCCTTAGATCCCATCTAGGGTTGGGGCGGCGGCCAAGGGGAGGAGTGCCTCCCAAGTCAAGTGGAGGCCCTCCCTTAGGGTTTCCCCTTCCCATGCGCATGGGCCTTGGGGCTGGTGCCTGGCCCATTAAGGCTAGGCGCCCCTACAACCCATGCTACTGTATTGGACGTGGTGGAACAATTTCCGAACCTCCGGACCCCTCCGAATCCTCCAAACCTTCAGAAGCTTCCGGACAATCTGGGAAAAACCGAACTTTTCCGGAACCGAACAACAACTTTCCATATATAAATCTTTACCTCCGGACCATTCCGGAACTCCTCGTGACGTCCGGGATCTCATTTGGGACTCCGAACAACATTCGGTAACCACATACAAACTTCCTTTATAACCCTAGCGTCATCGAACCTTAAGTGTGTAGACCCTACGGGTTCGGGAGACATGTAGACATGACCGAGACGTTCTCCGGTCAATAACCAACAGCGGGATCTGGATACCCATGTTGGCTCCCACATGTTCCACGATGATCTCATCGGATGAACCACGATGTCAAGGACTCAATCAATCCCGTATACAATTCCCTTTGTCTAGCGGTATTGTACTTGCCCGAGATTCGATCGTCGGTATACTGATACCTTGTTCAATCTCGTTACCGGCAAGTCTCTTTACTCGTTCCGTAACACATCATACCGCGATCAACTATTTGATCACATTGTGCACATTGTGATGATGTCCTACCGAGTGGGCCCAGAGATACCTCTCTGTCACACGGAGTGACAAATCCCAGTCTCGATTCGTGCCAACCCAACTGACACTTTCGGAGATACCTGTAGTGCACCTTTATAGCTACCCAGTTACGTTGTGACGTTTGGTACACCCAAAGCATTCCTACGATATCCGGGAGTTGCACAATCTCATGGTCTAAGGAAATGATACTTGACATTAGAAAAGCTTTAGCATACGAACTACGATCTTTGTGCTAGGCTTAGGATTGGGTCTTGTCCATCACATCATTCTACTAATGATGTGATCCCTTTATCAACGACATCCAATGTCCATGGTCAGGAAACCGTAACCATCTATTGATCAACGAGCTAGTCAACTAGAGGCTTACTAGGGACATGGTGTTGTCTATGTACCCACACATGTATCTGGGTTTCCTATCAATACAATTATAGCATGGATAATAAACGATTATCATGAACAAGGAAATATAATAATAACTAATTTATTATTGCCTCTAGGGCATATTTCCAACAGTCTCCCACTTGCACTAGAGTCAATAATCTAGTTCACATCGCCATGTGATTAACACTCACAGGTCACATCGCCATGTGACCAACATCCAAAGAGTTTACTAGTGTCCTTAAACTAGTTCACATCATCATGTGATTAAGACTCAATGAGTTCTGTGGTTTGATCATGTTTTGCTTGTGAGAGAGGTTTTAGTCAACGGGTCTGCAACATTCAGATCCGTATGTACTTTGCAAATCTCTAGGTCATATTCTAAATGCTGCTTCCACGCTCCACTTGGAGCTATTCCAAATGGTTGCTCCACTATATGTATCCGGTTTGCTACTCAGAGTCATTCGGATAGGTGTTAAAGCTTGCATCATCGTAGCCCTTTACGCCGAACTCTTTATCACCTCCATAATCGAGAAACATATCCTTATTCCTCTAAGGATAATTTTGACCGCTATCTGATGATCCACTCCTTGATCGCCTTTGTACCCTCTTGCCAGACATGTGGCAAGGCACACATCAGGTGCGGTACTTAGCATAGCATACTGTACAGCCTACGTCTAAAGCATAGGGGACGACCTTCGTCCTTTCTCTCTTTTCTGCCGTGGTCGAGCTTTAAGTCTTAACTTCATACCTTACAACTTAGGCAAGAACTCCTTCTTTGATCTATCTTGAACACCTTCAAGATCATGTCAAGGTATATGCTCATTTGAAAGTACCATTAAGCGTTTTTGATCTATCCTCATAGATCTTGAGCTTAATGTTCAAGTAGCTTAATCCAGGTTTTCCCTTGAAAAACACTTTTCAAATAACCCTATATGCTTTACAGAAAATTCTACATCATTTCTGATCATCAATATGTCAACAACATATATTCATCAGAAATTCTATAGTGCTCCCACTCACTTCTTTGGAGATACAAGTTTCTCATAAACTTTGTACAAACTCAATCTTTGATCGTCTCATCAAAGCGTACATTCCAACTCCGAGATGCTTACTCCAGTTCTTAGAAGGATCGCTGGAGCTAGCATACCTTTTAGCATCCTTAGGATCGACAAAACCTTTCTTATTGTATTACATACAACCTTTCCTTACGAAAACTGGTAAGGAAACTCGTTTTGACATCCATCTGCTAGATTTCATAAAATGCAGCTAATGCTAACATGATTCCGACGGACTTAAGCATCGCTATGGGTGAGAAAATCTCATCGTAGTCAACTCCTTGAACTTGTGAAGAACTCTTCGCCACAAGTCGAGCTTCATAGACGGTGACATTACCGTCCACGTCCGTCTTCTTGTTAAAGATCCATTTATCTCAATGGCTTGCCGATCATCGGGCAAGTCCACCAAAGTCCATGCTTTGTTCTGATACATGGATCCTATCTCGGATTTCATGGCTTCTAACCATTTGTCGGAATATGGGCCCACCATCGCTTCTCCATAGCTCGCAGGTTCATTGTTGTCTAGCAACATGACCTTCAAGACATGATTCTTGTACCACTCAAGCGAGACGCATCCTTGTCACCCCACGAGTGCAAGAGTGACTTTATCTAAAACTTCATGATCACTATCATAAGCTTCTACTTCAATTGGTGTGAGCGCCGCAGGAACAACTTCCTGTGCCCTGCTACACACTAGTTGAAGTGATGGTTCAATAACCTCATCAAGTCTCCACCATCCTCCCACTCAACTTTTCGAGACAAACTTTTCCTCGAGAAAGGACCCGATTCAAGAAACAATCCCTATTGCTTTCGGATCTGAATTAGGAGGTATACCCAACTGTTTTGGGTGCCTATGAAGATGCATTTTATCCGCTTTGGGTTCGAGCTTATCAACCTGAAACTTTTTCACATAAGCGTCGTAGCCCAAAACTTTTAAGAAACGACAACCATAGTTCAAACGGTGTCGTCTCAACGGAATTACCTGGTGCCCTATTAAAGTGAGTGCGGTTGTCTCTAATGCCTAACCCATGAACGACAGTGGTAATTTGATAAGAGATACCATGGTACGCTCCATATCCAATAGGGTACAACTATGATGTTCGGACACCATCACACTATGGTGTTCAGGCGGTATTAATTGTGAAACAATTTCCACGATGTCTTAATTGCGTGCCAAAGCTTGTAACTCAGATACTCATCTCTATGATCATATCATAGACATTTTATCCTCTTGTCATGACGATCTTCAACTTCACTCTAAAATTACTTGAACCATTCAATAATTCAGACTTGTGTTTCATCAAGTAAATATACTCAACATCTACTCGAATCATCTGT
The DNA here is from genome assembly GCA_021437245.1 of Aegilops speltoides. Lineage (NCBI taxonomy): Eukaryota > Viridiplantae > Streptophyta > Magnoliopsida > Poales > Poaceae > Aegilops > Aegilops speltoides. Next base: position 367,077,523 of record CM038141.1, on the reverse strand, counting down.
GAAGTAAGAGCATAACGATATTCACTGCATGCCTCGGCACTCATTGGACTGCACACATCAAAATGTGTTACTTCCAACAAGTTGCTATCTTGTTCCATTTCTTGAAAAACGAGGCTTTTAGTCATCTTGCCCATGTGGTATGATTTGCATATCTCAAGTGATTCAAAATCAAGTGAGTCCAAACGATCCATTTGCATGGAGTTTCTTCATGCGTATACACCAATAGACATGGTTCGCATGTCTCAAACTTTTCAAAACGAGTGAGTCCAAAGATCCATCAACATGGAGCTTCTTCATGCGTTTTACACCATTATGACTTACATGGCAGTGCCACAAGTAAGTGGTACTATCATTACTATCTTATATCTCTTGGCATGAAAATGTGTATCACTACGATCGAGATTCAATAAACCATTCCTTTAGGTGCAAGACCATTGAAGGTATTATTCAAATAAATAGAGTAACCATTATTCTCCTTAAATGAATAACTGTATTGTGATAGACATAATCCAATCATGTCTATGCTCAACGCAAACACCAAATGACAATTATTCAGGTTTAATACTAATCTTGATGGTAGAGGGAGCGTGCGATGTTTGATCACATCAAACTTGGGAACACTTCCAACACATATCGCCAGCTCACCTTTAGCTAGTCTCCGTTTATTCCGTAGCTTTTATTTCAAGTTACTAACACTTCGCAACCGAACCGGTATCTAATACCCTGGTGCTACTAGGAGTACTAGTAAAGTACAAATTAACATAATGTATATCCAATATACTTCTATCGACCTTGCCAGCCTTCTCATCTACAAGTATCTAGGGTAATTCCGCTCTAGTGATTGTTCCCCTTATCACAGAAGCACTTAGTCTCGGGTTTGGGTTCAACCTTGGGTTTCTTCACTAGAGCAGCAGCTGATTTGCCGTTTCATGAAGTATCCCTTCTTGCCCTTGCCCTTCTTGAAACTAGTGGTTTCACCAACCATCAACAATTGATGCTCCTTCTTGATTTCTACTTTCGCGGTGTCAAACATCGCGAATACCTCAAGGATCATCATATCTACCCTTGATATGTTATAGTTCATCACGAAGCTCTAGCAGCCTGGTGGCAATGACTTTGGATAAACATCACTATCTCATCTGGAAGATCAACTCCCACTCGATTCAAGTGATTGTTGCACTCAGACAATCTGAGCACAAGCTCAACGATTGAGCTTTTCTCCCTTAGTTTGCAGGCTAAGAAAATCGTCGGAGGTCTCATACCTCTTGACGTGGGCACGAGCCTGAAATCCCAATTTCAGCCCTTGAAACATCTCATATGTTCATGACGTTCAAAACGTCTTTGGTGCCTCAACTCTAAACCGTTTAAGCGAACTATCACGTAGTTATCAAAATGTGTATGTCCGATGTTCGCAACATCCACAGGCGACATTTGGGGTTCAACACCTGTGGCGGTGCATTAAGGACATAAGCTTTCTATTGTCCGCATAATCGCTCATGTCAACTTTCAACTATATTTTCTCTAGGAACATATCTAAGCAGTGGAACTAAAGCACGAGCTTACGACATAATTTGCAAAGATCTTTTGACTATGTTCAGGATAATTAAGTTCATCTTATGAACTCCCACTGAGATAGACATCCCTCTAGTCATCTAAGTGATTACATGGTCTGAGTCAACTAGGCCGTGTCCGATCATCACGTGAGACGGACTAGTCATCATCGGTGAACATCTTCATGTTGATCGTATCTACTATACGACTCATGCTCGACCTTTCGGTCTCTTGTGTTCCGAGGCCATGTCTGTACATGCTAGGATCGTCAAGTCAACCTAAGTGTTTCGCGTGTGTAAATCTGGCTTACACCCATTGTATGTGAATGTAAGAATCTATCACACCCGATCATCACGTGGTGCTTCGAAACGACAAACTTTCGCAATGGTGCATAGTTAGGGGGAACACTTTCTTGAAATTTTAATGAGGTATCATCTTATTTACTACCGTCGTTCTAAGCAAATAAGATGCATAAACATGATAAACATCACATGCAATCAAAAAGTGACATGATATGGCCAATATCATTTTGCTCCTTTTGATCTCCATCTTCGGGGCTCCATGATCATCATCGTCACCGGCATGACACCATGATCTCCATCATCATGATCTCCATCATCATGATCTCCATCATCGTGTCTCCATGAAGTTGTCTCGCCAACATATTACTTCTACTACTATGGCTACTGGTTAGCAATAAAGTAAAGTAATTACATGGCGTTGTTCAATGACACGCAGGTCATACAATAAAAAAAGACAACTCCTATGGCTCCTGCCGGTTGTCATACTCATCGACATGCAAGTCGTGATTCCTATTACAAGAACATGATCAATCTCATACATCACATATCATTCATCACATTCTTCTTGGCCATATCGTATCAGATAGCATACCCTGCAAAAACAAGTTAGACGTCCTCTAATTGTTGTTTGCATGTTTTACGTGGCTGCTATGGGTTTCTAGCAAGAACGTTTCTTACCTACGCAAAAACCACAACGTGATATGCCAATTGCTATTTACCCTTCATAAGGACCCTTTTCATCGAATCCGTTCCGACTAAAGTGGGAGAGACTGGCACCCGCTAGCCACCTTATGCACCAAGTGCATGTCAGTCGGTGGAACTTGTCTCATGTAAGAGTACGTGTAAGGTCGGTCCGGGCCGCTTCATCCCACAATACCGTCAAAACAAGATTGGACTAGTAACGGGAAGCATATTGAACAAAATCAACGTCCACAACTACTTTGTGTTCTAATCGTGCAAAGAATCTACGCAATAGACCTAGCTCATGATGCCACTGTTGGGGAACGTAGCAGAAATTCAAAATTTCCTACGTGTCACCAAGATCTATCTATGGAGAAACCAGCAACGAGGGGAAGGAGAGTGCATCTACATACCCTTGTAGATCGCTAAGCGGAAGCGTTCAAGAGAACGGGGTTGAAGGAGTCGTACTCGTCGTGATCCAAATCACCGGAGATCCTACTGCCGAACGGACGACACCTCCGCGTTCAACACACATACAGCCCGGTGACGTCTCCCATGCCTTGATCCAGCAAGGAGAGAGGGAGAGTGAGGGAGTCCTGGACTAGGGGGTGTCCGGATAGCCAAACTATCATCATCGGCTGGACTCCAAGACTATGAAGATACAAGATTGAAGACTTCGTCCCGTGTCCGGATGGGACTTTCCTTGGCGTGGAAGGCAAGCTTGGCAATACGGATATGTAGATCTCCTACCATTGTAACCGACTCTGTGTAACCCTAGCCCTCTCCGGTGTCTATATAAACCGGAGGGTTTTAGTCCGTAGGATGAACAACCATTACAACAATCATACCATAGGCTAGCTTCTAGGGTTTAGCCTCCTTGATCTCGTGGTAGATCCACTCTTGTACTACCCATATCATCAATATCAATCAAGCAGGAGTAGGGTTTTACCTCCATCGAGAGGGCCCGAACCTGGGTAAAAACATCGTGTCCCTTGTCTCCTGTTACCATCCGCCTAGACGCACAGTTCGGGACCCCCTACCCGAGATCCGCCGGTTTTGACACCGACATTGGTGCTTTCATTGAGAGTTCCTCTGTGCCGTCGCGATCAAGAAGGATGCATCTTCCCATCTTTAAAGACGGTACCATCACCGAAGGAGCTTTGGCCGCCGGCCAAACTATCCGGCTAGGTGGTTTTCTCATGACTGCCTGTTCGGCCACCACTTCGACGATGACCTCTCGGGTCATCGAAAGCAATCTTCACGTCAACTCGGAATTCGCCAAACAGCTGGATCCAATAGAGCTCTCCTCCGTAAACGAGCTCTTAGATCGCATCGCCGCCCTTGGAGTCGCTACAGACTACAATCAGATTGGGCTTAAAACCGATCTGAGAGAGATTAACTCTCCCCAGGTTACCCACCACGTTGCGGTGGTAGAGGAACAAAGCGGCGGCTCCTCTTCTGTATTAAAAACTAGTTATGTCCGGACTCCCGAACCCTCCATGCCGGATTTCTGCGGAGGGACGGACGTCGATCAAGCACTGAACCTAAAGTCAGGCATCGGACCAGACTCGTTGGACAACGTCCAACAATCCAAGCTTCCAAATTCGGAAACTTTCCGGCCCTTGAGCCTCGGGATGGGTAGGGTTCCGGACTCAATTCCACCCACCCACCCTAACATATGCGATCTATCTCAAATCCGGCAAGAGCCTGCTGAAACAGTACATCATTACTGGGCCAGAGTCCTCCTGGTTATGGACAGGATAAAAGACTGCCGTGAGGAAAACGCAATTTCAATTTTTCGCAATAATTGCACGGACAAGGAATCTTGAGCGCCGTAAGTCGTCGTGAAATTACACGCCGCCGACTGGCGTCCATAGTACGCATAAATCTTGTGCGATGGAGAGTTTCGGAAAACCGAAACTAAGTTTTGGGACAATCCGGCTCGAATACAACCCTAGTCGAAACAAAAGGGTGCATCATACTCGGGCACCGGTACAAAAACCAAAAGCAAAAACCCCATAAAGGGCACGGAACCGTCTTTGGAGGGATGGCTCGGCCGGACCTGTAAAATTCAGAGTCTGTGAAGCGCCACTCCAACACATAGCCTTCGAGCATGTTGGATACTGCGGCAGGTGGCCAAAAGTGGCGAAGAGCTTCTAGACCCGGAGAACCACTCCAACAGTACCAGTACGGTGTCAACCAGTCTTGAGACTTTCGCATCAAATAATATGCGGAAATGAACAATCCGCAGCCTCGCCGAAGTCTACCAAGTAGCAACAACAAATCCATGGAGCGACACGGCCATCACCTTCAACGCCAGCGACGAACCTAAATTCCGAACAGCCCGAGCACCAGCCGCATTGGTCCTCAGTCCAATAGTGGACGGCTTTTCATCTTACCAAGGTACTCATGGATGGCGGCAGCGGATTAAACCTCATCTACGAGGAAACTCTTCAAAAATGGAATTAGGCGGAGCCGCATTGAGCGAAGCAGCACAACCTTTAGAGGAATAATCCCTAGCTGGGAAGTACGCTGCAGAGGAAAAATCACACTTGATGTGGTGTTCGGCTCGCCGGACAATTACAGGTCCGAGGAGGTCACGTTCCAAGTGGCCCCGTTCAGCAGCGGATATCACGCTATATTAGAACGAGAGGCATTCACAATTTTTCAAGCCATGCCCCATTACGGGTACATGAAGCTTAAGATGCCCGGGCCCAGCGGAATAATCACTCTTGTCAGTGATCCGGACACAGCACTCCGCGCCGAAAACAAGACAGCTGCACTAGCCCTAGAGGCACAATCCGAAGCCTTAGCGGCAGAGGAGCTCACGGCGATGCGCTCCACGGTGAACAGGGATGATGTGATACTCGATAAGAGGTCCAAGTCCACCTCTTTTAAACCAGCGGACGAAATAGTCAAATTCCAAGTCCATCCAACGGACCCAACAAAGACGGCCTCCATTGGGGCACAGTTAAACCATGATGTAAGCGCCAGATGCGAGAATTCCGCCGGGAGAATTGGGACATCTTCGCTTTGGCACCCTTCAGATATGCCAGAATCCCACGCAGATTGGCGAGAACACAGCCTAAACATCCTAAAAGTATTCAAGCCATCAAAGCAGGCTCTTGGCGATTTTCGAACCCAAAAGACAGCAATGGGAGAGGAGCTAGCCAAACTATTGGAAGTCGGATTCATCGAGACATCAAACATCCGGATGGCTAGCAAACCGGTAATGGTACCAAAGAAGGACAAATCTTGGCGCCTATGTGTCGATTTTAAAGACCTCAATAAGGCTTGTCCAAAGGATCCTTTCCCCTTCCCGCATCGATCAAATAATCGATGCTCTGCGAGCACAATTCATTGTGCTTCCTCGACATATACTCCGCTACCATCAAATCAAGATGGCGGAGGCGGACCAAGCCGCAACGACATTCATTACTCCATATGGACCATTCTGCTTCAACACGATGCCCTTCGGACTCAAAAACGCCGGTGCAACATATCAGCGCATGATTCAGACATGTCTGGCTACCCAGATCGGCAAAACAGTAGAGGCATATGTCGACGATGTGGTCGTCAAGACCAAACACGTTGAAACTCTAGTAGACGATTTGAGGCTCACATTCGATAACCTCCGAGCATATGACATAAAGCTGAACCCGGAAAAATGCATTTTTTTCGCACCGGCGGAAAGCTCCTGGGCTTCATTGTGTCCGTAGAGGAATTGAAGCAAACCCAGCCAAGATCCGAGCTCTGTCTGGCTGGATATTCCAAAAGACCTCAAACAAATACAAAAATTGACTGGATGCGTGGCAGCTCTAAGCTGCTTCATCTCCCGTTTAGGAGAAAAGGCTTTGCCCCTCTATCGCCTCCTCAGGCGCACCGAACACTTCGAGTGGACGGATGCCGCCACGGCCGGACTCGAAGAAATAAAGGCCATACTGGCAACAAATTCGGTCCTGGCCGCGCCTAACCTGGGCGAACCAATGTTATTATATATCGCAGCAACACATCAAGTTGTCGGTAGCGGTCCTCGTCGTCGAGCGAAGCGAAGGACACAAATTCCCACTTCAAAAGCCGATGTACTACGTATCCCTTGTCTTAACTCCATGCAAATCCGGTCCGCATTATCAAAAGATAGCGTCGCGGTGTTTATGGCATCCGGAAGCTGCGACACTACTTTCAAGAGTGTTCGATAACATGGCATCGAAGTACCCTCAACGACATTATAAACAACCGCGCGGCAGGCAGGATTGCAAAATGGGCCATTGAGCTCATAACTTATAAACCTCGGCGAGCTATAAAGTCACAAGTCTGGCTGACCGTCGCTGAATGGTGAAGCGAACTCCCTAAAGAGTACGGGCGCATACTCCAATTGGATTATGCATTTCGACGGCTCCAAAATGTTGGCGGCTTGGGTCTGGCGTCGTATTGGCGTCCCCAACCGGAGACATAGTCCAATCGTGCCGGATAATATACATGGACTCCAACAATGCAGCCGAATACGAGGCCCTCCTACATGGTCTCCGGATGGCAATCTCCATGGGTATTCAACGCCTAGAGGTGCGCGGGGATTCAAACCTTGCAATATCCCAAGTAAATGGAGACTTTGACACCAAGGATCCGAAAATGGCAGCCTATCGGAACGCTGTCCTAAAAATGTCAGCTCGGTTCGAAGGACTCGAATTCCACCACGTCGCCCAGGATAATAACCAAGCAGCCAACGTGTTGGCACGTATCGGCGCGAAACGCGACGCTGTCCCTCCAAACATCTTCCTGGAACGACTCTTTAAGCCATCCGTACTATGGGAAGAGGAGTCCGGAAATAACAACCCGGAAGCAACCGCACCACCCAACACAGAACAATCTGACATAATCGGCGGTTCAGCCGATGAAATAACACCTACAGCCCACGAAATAATGGCGGTAATTGCCCCGTGGACAGAACCATTCCTAGCCTACTTGAATAGGCAGGAACTTCCCGAAGACCAAAATGAGGCCCGTTGCATAGTTCGGCGATCTAAAGCCTACAAGGTCCACGAGGGAGAACTTTATAAGAAAAGCACAACCGAGTCCTTCAAAGGTGCATCTCTCAAGAGGAAGGGCGAAACCTTCCGCTGAAATTCACGCCGGACTAGGCGGACACCACGCTGCAGCCGGGCCCTCGTGAGGCAAGGCCTTCCAGACAGGATTTTATTGGCCGACGGCACAGGCGAGATCTCCGGACCTAGTCCAACGATCGTCGGTTGTCGGCTCTTTGCTAATCGAGCCACATGCCACCCACCGCCCTCAAAACTATACTCACCACCGGCGTTCATGTGCGGGGCTTGACATGGTTGGACCCCTTAAAGGGGGAACCCACAAGCAAAAGTACCTATTGGTCATGGTGGACAAATTCACCAAATGGATAGATGCCAAGCCAGTTAAAACGGCCGAATCCGGACCAGTGATAGACTTCATATCCGGGGTAGTACACCGTTATGGCATCCCCCACAGAATCATCACTGATAACGACATGAACTTCACGGCCGATGAGGTTAAACTCTGGTGCAAAAATATGGGCATTAAGCTCGGCTACGCTTCAGTCTATCATCCTCAAACCAACGGTCAAGTTGAGCGAGCAAATGGTCTAATAATGAGCGGCATCAAGCCCAGACTAGTGCGGTCCCTTACGGAATCTAACACGCACTGGGTAGAGGAGCTCGACTCCGTACTCTGGGGGCTGCGGACCACGCCAAACCGTACTACCAGATTCACACATTCTTTATGGTATACGGCGCAGAGGCAGTTTTGCCCTGCGACATAATTTATGACTCACTCGAGTGCGCATGTACGAAGAAAGAGAAGCCGAGTTGGATCGGCAGGACAGCTTGGACGCATTAGAGGAGGAGCACGACGTGGCAAAGGCTCGTTCCGCATTCTATCAGCAGCAGGCTCGAAGATATCAAAGCAGAGAAGTACGGGCTAAAACTTACAATGTTGGCGAACTAGTTCTATGCCTGCCGGACAAGAAAAAGGACAAACTCAAGCCCAAATGGGAAGGTCCCTTCATCATCGACCAAGTCCTGACCGGCGGAGCATACCGTCTATGAAACGCATCGGACAACCGACTCGAGCCGAACCCATGGAACGCAGCCCACCTCCAAAGATTCTACGCCTAGCGCTGGACTCAGAGTTCGTCTCCTTCCCCCATCCACATTTTATACTTCAGTTGCCTTTTGTCTCTCTTTTATCCCACTTATTGTTGGGGAACGTAGTAATTTCAAAAATTTTCCTACGCACACACAAGATCATGGTGATGCATAGCAACGAGAGGGGAGAGTGTTGTCTACGTACCCTCGTAGACCCGAAGCGGAAGCGATCAGCGTAGAGGAAGTAGTCGACGTTCTCCTCGCGATCCGACCGATCCTGCGCCGTTACTCCGACGCCCGAGTTCTTGACACACGACAGCTCGATGGCGTCCCTCGTACTCGATCCAGCCGAGTGTCGAGGAGAGTTTCGTCAAGACGACGGCGTGGTGGACGATCTTGATGTTTCACGGTAGCGAGGGCTTCGCCTAAGCTTCGCGACGGTATGACCGAGGTGGAATATGGTGGAGGGGGGCACCACACACGGCTAAGGAACGATCCAAAGATCAAACTTGTGTGTTCTAGGGTGCCCCCTGCCCCGTGATATAAAGGAGGGAGGGGGAGGCCAGCCGGCCTAGATAGGGGCGCTGGGAGTCCTACTCCCACCGGAGTAGGACTCCCCTTCCTAGTTGGATTAGGTTTGGGGGGGGAGGGGAAGAGGAGGCGCCGCCTCCTTGTCCTATTCGGACTGGGGGAGGCGCTGCCACCTCTGGCCGGCCCCTCCTCTTCTCCCTCGAGGCCCACCGAGGCCCATTTACCCCCCGGGGGGTTCCGGTAACCTCCCGGTACTCCGGTAAATTCCTGTTTTCGCCCGGAACCATTCCAAACTCCAAACATAGGCTTCCAATATATCAATCTTTATGTCTCGACCATTTCGAGACTCCTCGTCATGTCCGTGATCACATCCGGTTCTCCGAACTTCTTCGGTACATCAAAATACATAAACTCATAATAACTGTCATCGAAACCTTAAGCGTGCGGACCCTACGGTTCGAGAACAATATAGACATGACCGAGACACGTCTCCGGTCAATAACCAACAGCGGGACCTGGATGCCCATATTGGTTCCTACATATTCTACGAAGATCTTTGTCGGTCAGACCGCATAACAACATACGTTGTTCCCTTTGTCATCGGTATGTTACTTGCCCGAGATTCGATCGTCGGTATCCAATACCTAGTTCAATCTCGTTACCGCAAGTCTCTTTACTCGCTCGTAATACATCATCTCACAACTAACTCATTAGTTGTAGTGCTTGCAAGGCTTCAGTGATGTGCATTACCGAGAGGGCAGAGATACCTCTCAGACAATCGGAGTGACAAAACCTAATCTCGAAATCGCCAACCCAACATCGCCTTTGGAGACACTGTAGTACTCCTTTATAATCACCCGATTCGTTGTGACGTTTGGTAGCACCAAAGTGTTCCTCCGTAAGCGGAGTTGCATAATCTCATAGTTACGAGGAACATGTATAAGTCATGGATAAAAGCAGTAGCAACATACTAAGCGATCGTGTGCTAAGCTAATGGAATGGGTCATGTCAATCAGATCATTCTACTAATGATGTGACCTTGTTAATCAAATAACAACTCTTTGTTCATGGTTAGGAAACATAACCATCTTTGATTAACAAGCTAGTCTAGTAGAGGCATACTAGTGACATCTTGTTTGTCTATGCATTCACACATGTATCATGTTTCCGGTTAATACAATTCTAGCATGAATGATAAACATTTATCATGAAATAAGGAAATAAATAATAACTTTATTATTGCCTCTAGGGCATATTTCCTTGATCTCCCACTTGCACTAGAGTCAATAATCTAGATTACATAGTAATGATTCTAACACCCATGGAGTCTTGGTGCTGATCATGTTTTGCTCGTGGAAGAGGCTTAGTCAACGGTCTGCGACATTCAGATCCGTATGTATCTTGCAAATCTCTATGTCTCCCACGGACTAAGTCCCGGATGGAATTGAAGCGTCTCTTGATGTGCTTGGTCCTCTTGTGAAATCTGGATTCCTTCGCTAAGGCAATTGCTCCGAGATTGTCACAGAAGATTTTCATTGGACCCGATGCACTAGGTATGACACCTAGATCGGATATGAACTCCTTCATCCGACTCCTTCATTAGCTGCTTCGAAGCTGCTATGTATTCCGCTTCACATGTAGATCCCTTCACGACGCTTTGTTTAGAACGCACCAACCGGCAGCTCCTCCGTTTAGTGTAAATCGTATCCGGTCTGCGATTTAGAATCGTGGGATCGGTGTCAAAGCTTGCATCAACGTAACTGCCACGATGAGCTCTTTGTCACCTCCATATCGAGAAACATATCCTTAGTCCTTTTCGGTATTTCGGGATGTTCTTGACCGCTGTCGATGATCCACTCTGGATTACTTTGGTACCTCCTGCTAAACTTATAGCAAGGCACACATCGGTCTGGTACACAGTATTGCATACATGATAGAGCCTATGGCTGAAGCATAGGGAACATCTTTCATTTTCTCTCTATCTTCTGTGGTGGTCGGGCATTGAGTCTTACTCAACTTCACACCTTGTAACATAGGCAAGAACCCTTTCTTTGCTTGATCCATTTTGAACTTCTTCAAAATTTTGTCAAGGTATGTGCTTTGTGAAAGTCCAATTAAGCGTCTTGATCTATCTCTATAGATCTTGATGCCCAATATGTAAGCAGCTTCACCGAGGTCTTTCATTGAAAAACTCTTATTCAAGTATCCCTTTATGCTATCCAGAAATTCTATATCATTTCCGATCAGCAATATGTCATCTACATATAATATCAGAAATGCTATAGAGCTCCCACTCACTTTCTTGTAAATCTGGGCTTCTCCAAAAGTCTGTACAAACCCAAATGCTTTGATCACACTATCAAAGCGTTTATTCCAACTCGAGATGCTTGCACCAGTCCATAAATGGATCATTGGAGCTTGCACACTTTGTTAGCTCCCTTTGGATCGATAAAACCTTCGGTTGCATCATATACAACTCTTCTTCGTAAATCCATTCAGAATGCGTCTTTACATCCATTTGCCAAATTTCATAATCATAAAATGCAGCAATTGCTAACATGATTTGGACGGACTTAAGCATCGCTATGGGTGAGAAGGTCTCATCGTAGTCAATCCCTTGAACTTGTCGAAAACCCTTTGCGACAAGTCGAGCTTTATAGACGATAACATTACCGTCACGTCGGTCTTCTTCTTGAAGATCCACTTGTTTTCTATTGCTTGCCTACCCTCGGGCAAGTCAACCAAAGTCCATACTTTGTTTTCATACATGGATCCCATCTCAGATTTCATGGCCTCAAGCCATTTTATGAATCTGGGCTCACCATCGCTTCTTCATAGTTCGTAGGTTCATCATGATCTAGTAGCATGATTTCCGAACAGGATTACCGTACCACTCAGTGCGGATCTTACTCTGGTTGATCTACGAGGTTCAGAGTAACTTGATCTGAAGTTTCATGATCAACATCATCAACTTCCTCACTACTTGGTGTAGGTGTCTCGAAACTGGTTTCTGCGACGAACTACTTTCAAGTAAGGGAGAAGGTACAATACCTCATCAAGTTCTACTTTCCTCCCACTCACTTCTTTCGAGAGAAACTCCTTCTCTAGAAAGGATCCATTCTTAGCAACAAATGTCTTGCCTTCGGATCTGTGATAGAAGGTGTACCCAACTGTCTCCTTTGGGTATCCTATGAAGGCACATTTTCCGATTTGGGTTCGAGCTTATCAGGTTGAAGCTTTTTCACATAAGCATCGCATCCCCAAACTTTAAGAAACGACAACTTTGGTTTCTTGCTAAACCATAGTTCATAAGGTGTCGTCTCAACGGATTTCGACGGTGTTCTATTCAGTGTGAATGCGGTCGTCTCTAGAGCATAACCCCAAAACGATAGCGGTAAATCTGTAAGAGACATCATAGATCGCACCATATCTAGTAAAGTACGATTACGACGTTCGGACACACCATTACGTTGTGGTGTTCCGGGTGGCGTGAGTTGCGAAACTATTCCGCATTGTTTCAAATGTAGACCAAACTCGTAACTCAAATATTCACCTCCACGATCAGATCGTAGAAACTTAATTTTCTTGTTACGATGATTTTCAACTTCACTCTGAAATTCTTTGAACTTTTCAAATGTTTCAGACTTATGTTTCATTAAGTAGATATACCCATATCTGCTTAAGTCATCTGTGAAGGTGAGAAAATAACGATATCCGCCACGAGCCTCAACATTCATTGGACCACATACATCTGTATGTATGATTTCCAACAAATCTGTTGCTCTCTCCATAGTACCGAGAATGGGGTTTTAGTCATCTTGCCCATGAGGCACGGTTCATAAGTGCCAAGTGATTCATAATCAAGTGACTCCAAAAGTCCATCAAGATGGAGTTTCTTCATGCGCTTTACACCGATATGACCTAAGCGGCAGTGCCACAAATAAGTTGCACTATCATTATCAACTCTGCATCTTTTGGTTTCAACATTATGAATATGTGTATCACTACTATCGAGATTCATCAAAATAGACCACTCCTCAAGGGTGCATGACCATAAAAGATATTACTCATATAAATAGAACAACCATTATTCTCTCGATTTAAATGAATAACCGTCTCGCATCAAACAAGATCCAGATATAATGTTCATGCTCAACGCAGCACCAAATAACAATTATTTAGGTCTAAAACTAATCCGAAGGTAGATGTAGAGGTAGCGTGCCGACCGCGATCACATCGACTTTGGAACCATTTCCCACGCGATCGTCACCTCGTCCTTTGCGAGTTAAGCAATCCGTAGTCCTGCTTTGAGTTGCAAATATTAGCAAGTAACCAGTATCAAATACCCAGTGCTACTACGAGCTCTAGTAAGGTACACATCAATAACATGTATATCACATATACCTTTGTTCACCTTGCCATCCTTCTTATCCGCCAAATACTTGGGGCAGTTCGCTTCAAATGACGATCCGCTTGCGGTAGAAGCACTTAGTTTCAGGTTTAGGGCCGACTTGGGTTTCTTCTCCGAGCAACAACTTGCTTGCTGTTCTTCTTGAAGTTCCCTTCTTCTTCCCTTTGCCTTTCTTCTTGAAACTAGTGGTCTTATTGACCATCAACACTTGATGCTCCTTCTTGATTTCTACCTCCGCAGCTTTTAGCATTGCGAAGAGCTCAGTATAGTCTTTACTAACCCTTGCATATTATAGTTCATCACGAAGCCTTTGTAGCTTGGTGGCGGTGATTGAAGAATTCATCAATGACACAATCATCCGGAAGATTAACTTCCAATTGTGTCAAGTGATTGTAGTACCCGGACATTTTGAGTATATGCTCACTAATGAGAACTATTCTCCTCCATCTTGCAGCTATAGAACTTATTGGAGACTTCATATCTCTCAATCCGGGCATTCTGTTGAATATTAACTTCAACTCTGGAACATCTCATATGCTCCATGACGCTCAAAACGTCGTTGAAGTCCCGGTTCTAAGCCGTAAAGCATGGCACATTGAACTATAGAGTAGTCATCGCTTTGCTCGCCAGACGCTCATAACATCTGCGCAGTTGCATTAGCAAGAGGTCTGGCACCTAGCGGTGCATCGGGGCGTAACTCTTACGGCAGCAATGAGGATGATCCTCGTTACGGACCCAATCCGTAATTGCTACCATCATCTTTCAACTTTGCTTTCTCAAGGAACGCATTAAAATTCAACGGAACAACAAAGACGAGCCATCTATCTACAATCAAACATAAACAAGCAAGATACTATCAGGTACTAAGTTCATGATAAATTTAAGTTCAATTAATCATATTACTTAAGAACTCCCACTTAGAAAGACATCCCTCTAGTCATCTAAGTGATCACGTGATCCAAATCAACTAAACCATAACCGATCATCACGTGAAATGGAGTAGTTTTCAATGGTGAACATCTTATGTTGATCATATCTACTATATGATTCACGCTCGACCTTCGGTCTCCGTGTTCGAGGCCATATCTGCATATGCTAGGCTCGTCAAGTATAACCCGAGTATTCTGCGTGTGCAAAACTGGCTTGCACCCGTTGTAGATGGACGTAGAGCTTATCACACCCGGTCATCACGTGGTGTCTAGGCACGACGAACTTTGGCAACGGTGCATACTCGGGGAGAACACTTCTTGATAATTTAGTGAGAGATCATTTTATAATGCTACCGTCAATCAAAGCAAGATAAGATGCATAAAAGGATAAACATCACATGCAAATCAATATAAGTGATATGATATGGTCATCATCATCTTGTGCTTCACGATCTCCATCTTGCAGCACCACCATGATCACCATCGTCACCGGACCGGCGCGACACCTTGATCTCCATCGTAGCATCGTTGTCGTCTCGCCAAACTTATGCTTCTACGACTATCGCTACCGCTTAGTGATAAAGTAAAGCATTACTGAAGCGATTGCATTGCATACAATAAGCGACAACCATATGGCTCCAGCCGATTGCCGATAACCGGTTACAAAACATGATCATCTCATACAATAAAATATAGCATCACGTCTTGACCATATCACATCACAACATGCCTGCAAAAACAAGTTAGACGTCCTCTACTTTGTTGTTGCAAATTTTACGTGGCTGCTACGGGCTTAAGCAAGAACCAGTCTCACCCACGCATCAAAACCACAACGATACTTCGTCAAATAGACTCCGTTTAACCTTCTCAAGGACCGGGCGTAGCCACACTCAGTTCAACTAAAGTGAGAGAGCAGACACCCACCAGTCACCTTTAAGCAGCGAGTGCTCGTGGCGGTGAAACCAGTCTCGCGTAAGCGTCTGGCGTAATGTCGGTGCAGGCCGCTTCATCTCACAATACCGCTGAACCAAAGTATGACATGCTGGTAGGTAGTATGACTTGTATCGCCCACAACTCACTTGTGTTCTACTCGTGCAAAACATCAAACCATAGAAAAACCTAGGCTCGGATGCCCTTTGTTGGGGAGCGTAGTAATTTCAAAAATTTTCCTCGCACACGCAAGATCATGGTGATGCATAGCAGCGAGAGGAGAGTGTTGTGTCGTACCCTCGTAGACCCAAGCGAAGCGATCTGGCGTAGAGGAAGTAGTCGTCGTTCTCCTCGCGATCCGACCGATCCGGCGCCGTTACTCCGGCGCCCCGAGTTCTTGACACACGTCAGCTCGATGGCGTCCCTCGTACTCGATCCAGCCGAGTGTCGAGGGAGAGTTTCAAGACGACGGCGTGGTGGCGATCTTGATGTTTCACCGGCGAGGGCTTCGCCTAAGCTTTGACGGTATGACCGAGGTGGAATATGGTGGAGGGGGCACCGCACACGGCTAAGGAGCGATCCAAAGATCAAACTTGTGTGTTCTAGGGTGCCCCCTGCCCGTATATAAAGGAGGGAGGGGGCTGGCCGGCCTAGATAGGCGCGGGAGGAGTCCTACTCCCAGGGAGTAGGACTCCCCCCTTCCTAGTTGGATTAGGTTTGGGGGAGGGAAGGAGGCGCCGCCCCCTCCTTGTCCTATTCGGACTGGGGGGAGAGGCGCGGCCACCTCTGGCGGCCCTCCTCTTCTCCCTCGAGGCCCACCGAGGCCCATTTACCCGGGGTTCCGGTAACCTCCGGTACTCCAGTAAATTCTGTTTTCGCCGGAACCATTCCGAACTCCAAACATAGGCTTCAATATATCAATCTTTATGTCTCGACCATTTGAGACTCCTCGTCATGTCGTGATCACATCCGGGACTCCAAACTTCTTGGTACATCAAAATACATAAACTCATAATAAGCATCGCCGAAACCTTAAGCGTGCGGACCCTACGGTTCGAGAACAATGTAGACATGACCGAGACACGTCTCGGTCAATAACCAACAGCGGGACCTGGATGCCCATATTGGTTCCTACATATTCTCGAAGATCTTTGTCGGTCGGACCGCATAACAACATCGTTGTTCCCTTTGTCATCGGTATGTTACTTGCCCGAGATTCGATCGTCGGTATCAATACCTAGTTCAATCTCGTTACCGGCAAGTCTCTTTACTCGTCAGTAATACATCATCTCACAACTAACTCATTAGTTGTAGTGCTTGCAAGGCTTGATGATGTGCATTACCGAGAGGGCGAGAGATACCTCTCCGACAATCGGATGACAAAACCTAATCTCGAAATCGCCAACCCAACATCGCCTTTGGAGACACTGTAGTACTCCTTTATAATCACCCGATTCGTTGTGGCGTTTGGTAGCACCAAAGTGTTCCTCCGTAAGCAGGAGTTGCATAATCTCATAGTTACAGGAACATGTATAAGTCATGGATAAAAGCAGTAGCAACATACTAAGCGATCGTGTGCTAAGCTAATGGAATGGGTCATGTCAATCAGATCATTCTACTAATGATGTGACCTTGTTAATCAAATAACAACTCTTTGTTCATGGTCAGGAAACATAACCATCTTTGATTAACAAGCTAGTCTAGTAGAGGCATACTAGTGACATCTTGTTTGTCTATGCATTCACACATGTATCATGTTTCCGGTTAATACAATTCTAGCATGAATGATAAACATTTATCATGAAATAAGGAAATAAATAATAACTTTATTATTGCCTCTAGGGCATATTTCCTTCACTTATTTCATAAAGCCCTGGAGGGCCGATTTTCGCATTGTTCGCACACACTTGATGTGCTACCGGCACTCATTATACCTGGGGGCTTCTTTAACAGAAGCTTACTTATACGGGCCCCATGCCCAACACATGTGTCAAACTTCCGCATGTACCTTTTATTCACCATTATATGCATCGATATGACTTAAGTTTTGGCCAAGCTGGGTTGCTGGCTCACATGCTTACCCCTCGTTCCCGATTGTTCGGCTAGGAGGTAAAGGAGCACCTCTGCGATTATTCTTGCGGGTCGATTGGGATGTGTACCTCGGTAGGTGAAGCCAAAAGCTAGCGTTCTTAAGGGAATATTCGATTCGGTGACTTGAAAGATGATTTTTACCTATTTTATTATCTGCCCCGGATGTTTTCCTGCTCCTTTCGCGGTCCGGATATGCACTTTAGGGCATGCCTCCCGAGGAAAGGAACCCTTAATGGAACTATTCTCCTGGAAGATGTTTCTTACTAACCATGTAATATAACATAACTAGTTGGGCACTTATGCGATAAAGCACTAATGACCCCTACTTTGGTCTCCATGCATGCCCGTTTTTTCATAACGAGAAGGTATTCGTACACTCTCGGACTCTAGGGTCCCGAGGTCGAAGCGAAAAGGTCGGCAAAGACAAAGCGATCTACAATCCAGCTAGAAGGCATTTTACATGTCATTTTAAATACATTGTCAAATTGATTGTTGTACTCCTCCTCAATCCCATCTAACAGGCTGTCTAATTTGAGTCCGTTAGGAATACTTAGCGGCCAACTCTACTTGGCGTACACTAAACTCACGAGGGGATCTCCTTCCCATCGGCCCCCACAGAGTCCGACCTCGGCCATGTGGTTTGGATCCGCCTTCTTGTGCAGCGTCTTCACCATGGCCCGAGGCCTCCACAGCACCTTGACGGCAGGCCGATTTCTTCCATAAACGGAAGCACTGCCGTACTCCCTGAAGCTTCTCCGCAAGCTCTCCAAGGCCCTCGGGTAGGGAGACGGACGGCCATAAGGCCTGGACGACGCCATGCATCGCCTACCAAACACGTTAGAGCAGTTGCACCAGCTCGGGAAGTTGGTCACCCGTTGAACCGGGCATTTCCTCCGCAGGGCGACCTGTGAGCACACCTACAGACGTAATTCTGTCAATTGACTTCCTCGCCGAACTCTTCTTTTCAAAAGAGTTTGCTCAAGCAGTTACTATAGATGTCGCGACGAAGCCGCTGATTCTCCTTCACGGAGCCAGATAGCTCGGCCCGAACACCCTTTAACTCTTCTCCAAGCTGGGTGTGGGCATCCTGGAGTTTGTTCCTCTCCTGCTGCACCTTCATAAGCACCATCTCGCTGGCCTTGAGCTGGCGCAGTAGCTGTTGCTTGTCCGGATCAAGTCCGGCAACATCTGCAATATCATTGTCAGACTTATACGCATGCCGCACATCGCTTATCTTTTTGAAATAATGTGTTACCAGGGGGGTCTATGTGTCTCCTACTGCGGCAGCTAGTGCGGCCTCAAGTTGGGCCTTGCACTCTTGTAGCTCCTGGGACAATTGGGTATTCTTCTCTGTAAGATCTTGCATATTAAATGAGCCTTAAATCAATTATTTTAACTACTTTAAGTCTCGGGGGCTACTGGCATATACAACTATTAAAATCTCTTACCCGTATGTCTTTTACATACTGCTCCGTGGCTCTGGTTAAACCATCTTGGCGGAGGAAGGTGCGCGTTTCCCGCGTTAAAGGCATTCAACGCTTCTGGGGAGAAACACGCGTCGCGAAGAACTGTCCGGCGGCGCCTATGATTCATGGAGCTCTCCACCTCAGACCTGGTGGCGGACAACCTGTCAGCATCCTCCGTTGGAGGAGTATCCGGCTCGCGCCTTGCGCTCGCCTCCTCCGGACCAGGCGTTGGAGCCTGGCTGGTGGAGGCTTGGTTGGCAACCTCTCCGGGCACAGTCCAGCAAGCACTATTTCTCCTAGAAAAGTCATGAGCATTAATACACCTCCTAGGAATCTTTTTCCTAAACAACGGGCGTGAGCTATACCGTTGCGGTGACGTTTCGACTCGCACCGCACCCCTCTTCCGCTTCTTGAGGCGGATGACCCTTGTTGGTCGGCCGCATTGGAGTTCGGCTTCCATACTGAAGGCACCTCCTGCAAGACACCGTTTTATACAGTGGTCAGGAATACGCAAGGACAAAGTAATGGTGTCAGGACTCCGGTCATAATTACCTGGGAAGCCGAAGATAAGCCAGGGTAGTCAGCCGTAATGGCGACTAGAGATTGTCCATGCTGAGTTGGTGGAACACCCCGTCAATTAGCTCCACCTTTATGTCCGGGTCCTCTTCGAAGGTAGGATCAAGGGATCTTTCCGGATCCTCGGGTTGTGGAGCCGGACTATGTATGCCATCCACATCCCGACACAGTTCCTGCGTCAAAATCATAAAGTAAGATACTTGACTTTGAAAGCACGGGTCGGACAAATCAACGTCCGCTTACCTAGCTCCGAGGGTTATTCATGGAGAACCCATTCAATGGGCTTGTCTGGAGGAAGTCCTCCTTCTCCCCCTTGTACAGGCCGGACAGAATCTTCACCTGATCTGCGGCCGATCCCGACCCCTTGCGGCCATGACGGGTGGCATCATTCTCCCCATTGAAATCCCACATGGGGTGGTCCCTATGTTGAGCGGCTGCACCCCTCGCATAATGCACGTGGCCATGACTCCAATCATGGTCAATCCGGAATGGGCCAGCAACCTTATCCGGCCCATCAAATAATGGACGCTCCTGTCTTCCTCCTGTGGAGGGCTCCGTGGGCGCCAACTTAGGCGTTTCTTCAGAGGAGCCTTGCTGAACTCTGGGAGGCCGATCCGAACTGGGTCCGGCAGTGGAGCATCTTCTACATAAAACCATTCCGAAGGCCAGTCTTCGGACACCTTCTTTGGGGTTCCGGATGGATATCCTGTCCCGGCGATGCGCCATATTTCGGCTCCGCCCACTTGATATACCGACCCCTCGTGAGAACGGGGTACAAGGCAAAACAATCTCTTCCACAGCGCGAAATGGGGCTTGATGCCCAAAAACAGCTCATAGAGAGCTACGAAAGCCGCAATGTGCAAAATGGAGGCGGGCGTGAGGTGATGAAGCTGGAGTCCGTAGAGCTCGAGAAGCCCTCAGAGAAACGGGTGTATGGGAAACCCGAGCCCCCTTATTAGATAAGGGACAAAGCACACCCGCTCTCCTTTGGAGGGACTAGGGGTGGCCTCTGCTTGCTTTCAACCTTTGTAGGTGGCCAGCCAGCTCGAGCCAGGACCATAAAGGCGGAGGAAGGTATCCCTCCGCTTGGGCGTCACCAGCTCGTTGTCGCGGGCCGAACATCTCCTCCAATCTCCTAGCGGAGGGCTGGGAGCGCGAGAGGAGGAGCCGCGTCGACGGTCCATGATGGAATGGATTTCTGGTCAGAAGCGCTCCGATGAGTACTCGCGGAAGGGAGATGTGATTTGGATCTAGATTCTTGCCTCTCTTATAGGCAAGTTACTTGCGCAGCTAGGGGGTAAAATATAAGAATACCCTGGCCTTTCGCATTAAATGCGACACGTGGAAGAGGGCCATTATTGGGCGTGGAAGCCAGGGCGCAACATTTGTAAGGAAGCGGACACTATTCGGCAAGCACATGGAATTTGGAGGAGAACCCGCCTTGCAGCGCCGAAGACAATATCTGGCGCCAGACTCATCGTCATTGAAGCTTTGGTTAAGGGGCTACTAAGGGAGTCTGGAATAGGGATGTCCGGATAGCGAACTATCATCATCGGCGGACTCCAAGACTATGAAGATACAAGATTGCAGACTTAGTCACTGTGTCCGGATGGGACTTTCCTTGGCGTGGAAGGCAAGCTTGGCAATACGGATATGTAGATCTCCAACCATTATGGCGACTCATGTAACCCTAGCCCTCTCCGGTGTCTATATAAACCGGAGGTTTTGAATCCATAGGACGAACAACCATTACAACAATCATACCATAGGCTAGCTTCTAGGGTTTAGCCTCCTTGATCTCGTGGTAGATCCACTCTTGTACTACCTGAGGGAGTCCTGGACTAGGGGGTGTCCGGACAGCCGGACTATCAATATCCGCCGGACTCCCAGACTACGAAGATAGAAGATTGAAGACTCTGGCTCATGTCCGGAAGGTACTTTCCTTGGCGTGGAAGGCAAGCTTGGCAATACGGATATGTAGATCTCCTACCGTTGTAACCGACTCTGTGTAACCCTAGCCTGTCCGGTGTCTATATAAACCGGAGGGCCTTAGTCCGTAGGACACAACATTACATCTCAACAATCATACCATAGGCTAGCTTCTAGGGTTTAGCCTCCTTGATCTCGCGGTAGATCTACTCTTGTACTACCCATATCATCAATATTAATCAAGCGGGGCGTGGGTTTTACCTCCATCGAGAGGGCGAACACAGGTAAAACATTGTGTCCCTCGTCTCTCGTTACCATTAGCCTAGGCGCGCAGTTGGGACCCCCTACCGAGATCCGCCGGTTTTGACACGACATTGGTGCTTTCATTGAGAGTTCCTCGTGTCGTCACCGATAGGCTCGATGGCATCTTCAACCATCAACGCTGTCGGGTGAGACTTTTCTCCCGGACAGATCTTCGTATTCGGCGGCTTTGTCGCGTGGGCCAATTCTCTTGGCCGTCGGAAGCAGATCAGCTTCGCCCTGGCGTCGGTCAGATTCGGAAGCTTGAACTTCACGGCCGATGACCGCGGAGACTTGATCTTCGACGGACTCGAGCCACAGCCCAGCGCGCCGCACTGTGTCGATGGGCATGATCTAGCTCTGCCGCCGGACAGTGCTTTGGAGGCCGCACTCGGATCCGCTCCGGCCACTAGCCTGGAGCCGATCGCCCATGTCGAGGGTCGGTGGATAAGCGCCGCCCGGGCTTCTTTCGGCGGCGATGGGCGAATACCAATCTTGTCCCTGCGAAACTTCGTGATCGGCGCGGACTCCTCGCCGGACTCGAGCCTCCGCGCCCTGCCAATTAAACCAGATTAGGCGCCGGTTATGGAATTCACCGCCGCGGACATCTTTCGGCACTTGCCTTTTGGCGATATCACGAATTCTCTGAAGCATCTCTCGCTATCGGGAGAATCTTGGCGGACTATGGCGGGGCGGTTGAGAATGCAGACGGCGAAGAAATTGAGCCCACCCACCACCCACTTTGTAGCCAGCATCGAGGACTTAACCGACATGCTAGACTACGACTCCGATGACATCGGCGCTATGGGCGGCGATGCGGAGGCGAAGCAGGACCAGCGCCCACGAGAACGCTGGAAAACCACCTCGTCGTATAGCGTCTACATAGTGGATACCCCAAAAGAAGGGGCGGCGAAAAAGTAGCGGAGGAAGATTCTCTAAAAAGCAACCCAAGCGCCGGCGTCGTGGCGCCGCTCTAAATCCGCCACAACAAGAATGGAGATTCCGGCACGAAATAACAATACCCAGAGAGTGCGAAGACAAACCCCTCGGCAAGACTCAGTAGCGAGGAGGATGCGAAGCAAGCCCTCACGAAAGGCGGCGAGAGGAAAAGGTCGAGGATCACAACTATATACCTCCCTCGAAGGCAGAAACAAGCCCCAACGACGGCGAATCGAGAGCCCGTCGAACAAGAGCTTTTCAAGCGCAGGCTCATCGCTACTGACAAGAAGCACTGAAGAAAGAAAAGCGGAGGCTCAACACAGCGGAAGGCGCGCTCGAATAAGATGGAGCAAAGTACTCAAGACCATGAGATAAACACAGCAGCGGCCACCAATCGAAGAGCTACCGAAGCAAAAGCTGCTCCCGAATTGACGAGGAGGCCATAAAGCCCCACCGTCCAATGGCCCAGCCAGGTCCATCTCTGGACCCAAAAGAC
This sequence comes from Aegilops speltoides, assembly GCA_021437245.1. Taxonomy (NCBI): domain Eukaryota; kingdom Viridiplantae; phylum Streptophyta; class Magnoliopsida; order Poales; family Poaceae; genus Aegilops; species Aegilops speltoides. The sequence continues at coordinate 367,054,260 of CM038141.1, read as the reverse complement.
AGCCCCAATAAGCAAAGGAACACATCAAGTGTCCGGCGATAGCGGCACGCGATACAAGTGCAGGCGCCGCACACCCACTATGCTTCACCAAGCGAGGTGTTGGAGCATAATTCCCAGCAGGTTTAAACCCATAAACATAGAAGCATCACGATGGAACAACAGACCACAGAGTGCGGATGAAGACTATATATTGCATATACATATGGCGGAGGAGGCGATCTCACGCCATAAAATATCTACCCCTCAAGCTCAAAGGGCCAGCCGTCATTGGCTCAAAAGCCTCCCGGCTCTTGTTGGAAGTTGGGAAGAGCTCGAGGAAGCGTTTAGAGCAAATTTTCAAGGGACTTATGTCCGGCCTCCGGATCTGAGATGACCTAAGTCACATAACTCAACAGCCGGAGAGTCGGTAGCGGAAGTGCAGAACAGGTTCCTTACCAAAAAGAACCAAATAGCCCATTGTCCGGACGCTTGAAGCCTTAGCAGCTTTTAAGAACAATGTCCGAGACGAATGGCTCCCCAGACACCTCGGTCAAGAGAAACCGAGGACAATGACCGCATTAACAAGCCTCATGACCGGCTTACGTGCGGGAGAGGATAGCTGGCTGGCAAGATCAGCACCAGCGACCCAAGTACATCGAGATAAGAGATGGAAATGGGAAATCACAGTAGCGAAAAAAGCAGCGCGGAATAAAAAAAAAAAGCCCAAAAGCACGGCGGTCACGCGCGATTTAAAAGCTCACGGCCAAATAACAAAGCTCAGCCCGTCAAGGATGACAGCGATGAATTGTCTAACCTACACAAAATTCTGGGTCGGATATGTCAAATCCACAGTACCCCCGGAAGGCATGCAAATCACACCCACAGGGATTGTTGGGTTTTCAAACAGTCCGGCCGATTAAACGCCGAACACAAGGGGCTCGGCGTCAGCGAAGAAGATAAACCCGCCCGGCGAGGGCACGGAAAACAAAAACTTTCCCCAAAGGGTCAAAGCAGTAAACTCACTTTATGTGAGGACACGGAAAAATAGCGCGACACTTTCTAAAAAGAGCCTCGCACGGTCCAACCCGGCAGACCGTAGAGATTGGATATCAAAACCAATCACTTTCGACCACCTGGACTACTCCAGAAGTGTTCGAACCGCGGGACGGACTCCCCTGATATTGAATCCGGTAATAGATAGATTGCAATTCACAAACATCCTAATGGACGGAGGCAGTGACTTAAACCTGCTATACTCAAACACAATCCGTCGGATGGGGATAGACCCTACCAAAATTCGACACAGCCGCACTTCCTTCAAAGGAGTTCGCGGCGCTTCGCCAAGTGCAGAGCTCGATATTACTAGAAGTCGTGTTGGGTTGCGAACAATTTTAAACAGCGAAAAGTTAATTTTCCATATCGTCCCATTTAAAAGTGAATATCAAGCACTATTGGGACGAAAGGCTTTGTCGCTTCAACACCATACCGCATTCGCGTCTCTTACATAAGATGCCGGTCCACATGGCACCATTTGGTCGAGGTCATAAAGACCCGGACTCGGATAAACGAATCCGGACTCAGCAGGCTAGGGGCTCCCTAGCCGCATACCCTTTCATAAGGGGCTGCGCGCACAACTAACCGCGGTTTCATATAAACCTAGCTTTAATTATTTACACTTCTTCCTTTTTGCATATTTTTCGCACGAACTGTTTCTAAAACTAAAATGTTCCTCTTTTTCTACATATGAACAAACGTGCGTACCCGTCCAGGATAATGGCGCAACGGAGACACAGGTGCAGACGTGCAGTAGGGACCCGTTGCAAGGATTCTTTTCAGATTAAGACCCTACATAGACCTTTTTATTACTGTCTCTTGTTGTTAATCTCCTCGGCTTCTTCCTATAGCCAAAGCGGAGCTGGCCTTTGGCATCGGCGCGTCGAAGACAATGCCGTGCACGGACACAAGGGGCTTAGGGCATAATTCGCCCGTTATCATAAAGTCCGAACACCTTTGGGAGTGTTCGGCGTCTCAAGATTAGGCATTATATGCATCAGCTCGAATCATGTCTTTGGTCAAATGTTGGGTTTGCCGGCTCTGTGTTTTGCTGCCTTCGTTCCGTATCACCCGGCTAACGCGGCACCGGAGAACTACTACGATTGTGCCCGGTTAATTTGGCGAGCACCTCGATGAAAGCCGAAAGCTGGTGTCATGATGCAGCGCGAGTCTGGTCGACCACTTGATCGACTATCGGAATGTTTAGAATTCCCGCTTTGTGAAGGACCGCTTCGGTCGGGCACATCGCACCGAATCCGGAGGCGTGCGGTGTCATTAGGGGTTATATCGTAGCCCCACCCTCGAGCTCCATTGGCTAAGTGAAAGAAATAAAGCATTATAGTCCGGATTGCCTCGTTAAGCTATGCTACCACCTCCTTATAACGGGACCGAGGCGTCGGATTAAAGTGTGGCAGCGCCATTTGCGAACACCCGGCACCTTGTGCGAGGGTGAAGCCGAAGCGCATCTTTCGGGTTATACACAAGTATACTTAAGCGGCGAAAGGAAGTTTCACGGCTTGGAAGCACAAGTACAAAAACCATTCATACTATAATCATTGATTTACAAGGTACTGCGTTCATTTGAGCGTTACATTCTTTGAGCACTGCGCCTCAACTTCGAGCACCACGCGCGACTTCTCAGTAGTGCTCGGCGAGGCCGGCTTTATCCGGACCACAGGCGCAGCAGTGGTGGCATCCATTTACGGATAATGCACCTTCACGAGCAAGGGCCATCCATGGCGCCCTCGATCTGAGCCGACCGCTTCATCTCCTTTATATGCGGCACCGCACCAAGGTGCTGCAATAAGCCAAAGTAGCTCGTCGCCTTGGATCTTTACGGCGGACATAGGCCACGATGTCGATCATAGCCAGCCGGACGGTCTATTGATTCGCCCATTCGGCCAACCTGTCCGTCGGCGGAAGAAGCGATCGGTTGTGGAATTGAGTCAATATAACTCTTCGCCTCGTGATCCCCGGCTCCGGAAGTGCTTGCGGCATCGGCCGCTTTTCGCAGCCAAATCCATATCTGGATCTTCGAACTCCCTTTGCCGCTCAAATTGGCGTGCCAGCATCCATAAACGGCGCGCATAAGAAAGGGCTTGCCGGCCACTATTTCTCGGCTTGGCGCAGCTCCTCCTTCATAGCCCGCATTGCGAGCGGGCATCCTTAACCGGCGGTGGCCTTCTTGAGCCTTCCCCTCCGATAAGGCGCTCCTTTTCAAGAGCCTCGCTTCGATCGGTAGCATCCTTTAAATTCTTGGCCAATTCGGCCACCTCCGCCTACTTAGGCGGTCGCGGCCTTTTCGACCTTCAACTCCTCGGCGCCCTTGCGGCAGCCGCATCACTCGCCGGGCTTGCTCCTTAGCTTGTGCAAGCTCGGCGAAAACTCTCCACAGCAACCGCACTATACGTATAAACAACATATAACTTATCGGAGGAGGGCTTTAACCCACTCAATAAGCGGCTGCGGAGAATTTATTTACCTTGCGACTCGTCAAATCATTTGATTGACAAGCGATGTCGGCATCGCCATGTCCATTGTCGACTTCGATTCGGCAAAGCGATCGATCGGTGGCTCCGGACTATCCGCCACACGCATCAGGCGGAGGTATTCATTACGAGATGTTTAGATTTTCGATCCTCGGCGCGCTGTCATCTTGACAACCTACGAGTCTCGGGGCTACTATCTATCTGGCGCATTTTATATGCGAAGCTGTTAAAGACAAAGGGTGCATCATTTTCGCATACCTCAAATCCGCCCGACAAGCTCGAGGCGGCATTGCATAATCCGCTTTCGTGGACGAAATCCTTCAACCACCGTGCACGCGTGCGCGGTGATCTTCGAAATGGGCGCCCTCTCAAGCAAACTCTTGATTCTCGGCGGACTCTGGTGGGTGTTGAACTCTTTGGCCCCTCGGACTCGGGGTTGCCCTCCGTGGCGACACTTGGGCTCGCTTTGCCTCATCTGGCGGCGCGTCGGACGGGCGTATCGCTCTCCATCATCTCGGAAGAAGATCCCCGAGGATGAACTCATCGAGGCGGCTGCAGATCGGCTGCGACATAAATATTCGGTTACCTGAAGCGTAAGCGAAGGTACTTTCTTATTAAACTTCCCTTTCATACTCACGGCTCGTTGGAGGCTGGCCCTTGGGCGATGATTGCAGCGTCGGATTCTCTCCGGACGCGGACCAGTGAGATTTCTTCCCCGCTTAGGGGCTTTGACCTCCGGATCTCTGGGCGGTCCTCTTCTCCCTCTGAAGGAGGGATCCTTAGTTCCCTCCTCTTGATGCCCCTCCGACAAAGTATTAGCTCCTTTATCTCCCCATCGCCCCCCCTCTATGGGCGCAACCTCCAACATTCGACCAGCCACGGGCTCGGTCACGGTCTCTGGGGAGGGGCGGACACCTTATCAGCCTTGATCGCGCCACCCATTCCTATAAAGAACAAAAAGGGTCAGGAGATGATCTTTTGTAAGGCATACAAATAGAATGTCAAGCTCTGAGCTACTTACAGTATTGAGGCGATCGCGGCTTAAGCCCGCATCCTCGGCGAATCCGGACCGCTACCTGCGGTCCGAAGAACAGCTTGTACATCTCCGTGGGTGTCGCGCCCATAAAATGCTGGAGAATCTGAGGTCCCTCGGTTGAACTCCCATAAGCGGAAGGGCGGCGTTTGCGGGGAAGGAGATGCACGATTAGCATGACTTGCATCACCTTGACCAGGTCGATCTCCCTTGTTCGGAGGTCTCGAATCCGGCCTGCGGTGCGGGCGCGTCCTCGGGCGGCCCCAGTTGAGCCCTTGGTTGACCCACAACCTTAGTTGCCGTGGAGGTCCGGGCGGAAGGAGGCGGCGGCTTCGCTTGCTTGCCCCTTGGAGCGGTGATGTAAAACCACTCCTGCTGCCACAATCCTGTTCCTCTTGGAAGGAACCTTGAGCCACAGGCATCGACCCTCCACCTTATAGTCGCCCGCCGCCTCCGCTTAGCGCCCCGATCATCTTGGCTCCACCTTGAATGTTTTCAGCCACAGGCGATGTGGGGATGGCGGAGGAAGGCTTCCTGAGACAATAATAAAGGCGGAGATATGGAGGATGGACTCGGGCCAAGTCGTGGAAGTCCAGCCCGTAGTAAACGAGGCCCCCCTCACGAAAGGATCCGTCGGGAAGCCTAATCACAGCGGAGGTGAGATCACAGCGATGTATTCGCCGGGCTCGGGGGCTGAATGCAGTCTGCCTGGGCGAGCAACCTGTGTGAAACCGTGGGCAGTACTTGGCCTCCGCAACTTCAAAATGTCCTCCTCCGTGGCGGAGGAGGGCATCCTGACCACTGGAGGTCGGGCGACGTGTATAGAATCCGAAGCGCTCGAATCTGAAGCTCGGGGTGTTGGAACTAGGAGCGAGAGGAGAGATTCGATCACGAGATTGAAGAACAAGGACAGGCCTTGGTCCTCTTATAAAGGGAAGAAATACCAAGGGCCGTCTCCGTGACCGTTTGAGATTCCCGCCGATAGAGGCGTGGCGGCAGGAGCAGTTGGGTTACCCACTGCGTATTGATGAGGATCCGGGATAAAGGAACACGATCTACTGCTTTGACGGGGCGTGCCAAAACGCGCCGCTAAGCGTCTTTGGCGGAATGATAAAAGCGATTCAAGCGAGGGCTTGGCTGCGGTGTGATGTCACGCCGCGTATCGTCGGCAGATTTAGCTAAGTGTATATTTTATTCTCTCTACGTTGGAATGTGGAATTTATTTTGCGAGTCGAGTACTATCACGGTGTTCATTATCTTCTCCGGATTATTCAAGGGAGGAACCCGCCTTGCAATGCCGAACATTATGCATGTCGGACTTATCGCCATTGAAGACTGGTTCGAGACTCTTGAGGAGTCTGGACTAGGGGTGTCGGACAAGCGGACTATCAATATCGCCGGACTGCGGACTACGAAGATAGAAGATTGAAGACTCGGCTCGTGTCCGGAAGGTACTTTCCTTGGCGTGGAAGGCAAGCTTGGCAATACGGATATGTAGATCTCCTACCATCTGTGTAACCCTAGCCTCTCCGGTGTCTATATAAATCGGAGGGCCTTAGTCCATAGGACACAACATTACATCTCAACAATCATACCATAGGCTAGCTTCTAGGGTTTAGCCTCCTTGATCTCATGGTAGATCTACTCTTGTACTACCCATATCATCAATATTAACCAAGCGGGGCGTGGGTTTTACCTCCATCAAGAGGGCCGAACACAGGTAAAAACATTGTGTCCCTCGTCTCTTGTTACCATCCGCCTAGAGCGCCTGATTGGGACCCCCTACCGAGATCCGCGGTTTTGACAACGACACTACCCATATCATCAATATCAATCAAGCGAGGAGTAGGTGAGGAGTCTGGACTAGGGGTGTCCGGACAGCGGACTATCATCGTCCGCGGACTCCAAGACTACGAAGATACAAGATTGAAGACTCCGTCCCGTGTCCGGATGGGACTTTCCTTGGCGTGGAAGGCAAGCTTGGCGTCTGGATATGAAGATCTCCTACCATTGTAACCGACTCGGTGTAACCCTAGCCTCCTCCGGTGTCTATATAAACCGGAGGGCTTTAGTCCGTAGGACACAACATACATTACAACAATCATACCATAGGCTAGCTTTAGGGTTTAGCCTCCTTGAGCTCGTGGTAGATCCACTCTTGTACTACCCATATCATCAATATTAATCAAGCGGGGCGTAGAGTTTTACCTCCATCGAGAGGGCGAACACAGGTAAAACATCGTGTCCCTCGTCTCTGTTACCATCCGCCTAGGCGCAGATTCGGGACCCCCTACCGAGATCCGCGGTTTGACACCGACATTGGTGCTTTCATTGAGAGTTCCTCGTGTCGTCACCAATAGGAAGGATGCCTCCACCCGTCTTCAAAGACGGTGTTTTTACAAAAGGGCCTTGGCCGCCGGCCAAACTATCCGGCTAGGTGGTTTTCTTATGACCGCCTGTCCGGCCACCGCTTCGACAATGACTTCTCAAGTCGTCAGAAGCAATCTTCGCGTCAGCTCGAAATCTGCCGAGCAGTTGGATCCAATAGAGCTCTCATCTGTTAACGAGCTCTTGGATCGCATCGCCGCCCTGGGAGTCGCTACAGACTACAATCAGATTGGGCTTAAAACCGATCTGAGAGAGATTAACTTTCCCAGGCCACCCACCACGTCGCAGTGGTAGAGCAGCAATACGGCAACTCTTCGCCTATATTGAAAACTAGTCACGTCCGGTTCTTGAACCCTCCATGCGGATTTCAGCGGAGGGGCGGACTTCGATCGAGCATTGAACTTAAAACCATGCATCGCCCGGACTCGCTGGATCGTGTCCAGCAACCCAAGCTTCGAATTCGGAAACTCCTCGGCCTTTAAGCCCCAAGATGGGCGGGATCCGGACTTTAGTCCACCCACCCGCCCGGACATATCGATCTATCTCTAATCGGCAAGAGCCCGCTGAAGCGATACATCACTCTTGGGCGATTCCTCCTGGTTATGGACGGGATAAAGGACTGCCGAGAGGAAAACACAATCTCAATCTTCGCAATAATTGCGGACAAGGAATATTGAGCGCCATCGATCGTCGTAAAATTACGCCGCCCGTCTGGCGTCCATAATCTGAAAATCTTGTGCGATGGAGAGTTTCGGAAAACCGAAAACCAATTTTGGGATAATCCGGCCCTAACCCGATCCGCAACAAAAGGGTGCCTCACACTCGGGCCCCGGATGCAAAAGCGAAAAAGCAAAAACCCAATAAAGGGCGCAGGACCGTCTTTGGAGGGATGGCTCAATGGACCTGTAAGCTTCATAATCTGAGGAGCCGTCCCAACACATAGCCTTGAGCATGTTGGATATTACGGCGGTGGCCAAAAGTGGCGAGGAGCTTCTAGCCGGAAAACCACTCCAACAATACCGATGCGGTATCAGCGATCTTCAAGACCTTCGCATCAAACAATATGCGCAGCGAACTATCAGCGGACTCGCGAAGTCTACCAAGTAGCAACAGCAAATCCATGGGCGACACAGCTATTACCTTCAGCGCCCGCGATGAGCCTAAATTCGAACAGCGAGCACCGGCCAGACTGGTGCTTAGTCCCATAGTGGGCGGCTTTCGGTGACAAAAGTCCTCATGGATGGCGGCGCGGACTAAACCTCATTCTGAGAAACTCTGCGAAAAATGGAAATCGATTGAAGTCGTATTGGCGAAGCGGCACAACCTTGAGAGGAATAATCCCTAGCGGGAGCGCGCTGCACGGAAAAATCACACTCGATGTGGTGTTGGCTCGCCCGGACAATTCTGAATCGAAGAAGTCACGTTCCAAGTGGCCCGTTCAACGGCGGATATCACGCTATATTAGGGCGAAGGCATTCACAATTTTCAGCGTACCTCATTACGGGTACATGAAGCTCAAAATGCAGGGCGGCGGAATAATCACTCTCGCTAGTGATCCGGACATAGCACTCACGCCGAAAACAAGACAGCCGCACTAGCCCGGAGGCACTATCCAAAGCCTTAGCGGCGAAGAACTCACCGCGCTGCGCTCTCACGGTGAAACAGGGGCGATGTGATACTCGATAAAAGATCCAAGTCCACCTCCTTCAAACCAGCGGATGAAATAATAAAATTCTAGGTCCATCCAGCGGACCCAACAAAACGGCCTCCATTGGGGCACAATTGAACCCGAAGTAGATGCCGCCTTGCGCGAATTCCTTGGGAAAATTGGGACATTTTGCTGGCATCCCGGATATGCCGGAATCCCACGCGAGTTGGCGAGAACACAGCCTAAACATCCTAAAAGTTTAAGCGAGTCAAGCAGGCTCTTGACGATTTTCGAACCCAAAAGACAGGCAATGGGAGAAGAGCTAGCCAAACTATTGAAGCGGATTCATCGAGAGATATCAAACATCCGGATTGGCTAGCAAATCTGGTAATGGTACCAAGAAGGACAAATCCTGGCGCCTCGTAGCCGATTTTAAAGACCTCAATAAGGCTTGCCCAAGGATCCCTTCCCTCTCCCCGCATCGACCAAATTATCGATGCTACCGCGAACACGATTCATTGTGCTTCCTCGGCGCATACTCGGCTACCATCAAATCAAGATGGCGGAAGCAGACCAAGCATAGCGGCATTCATCACTCCTTACGGACCATTACGCTTCAACACGATGCCCTTTGGACTTAAAAGCGCGGCGCAACATATCGGCGCATGATTCAAACATGTCGGCTACCCGGATCGGCAAAAGCGATCGAGGCATACGTAGATGGCGTGGTCGTCAAAACAAAACACGTCGAAACTCTAGTAGGCGATTTGAGGCTCATGTTCGACAACCTCGAGCATATGACATCAAGCTGAATCCGGAATAATGTGTTTTGGCGTACCGGCCGGAAAGCTGCTTTGGGCTTCATCGTATCGGTAGAGGAATCGAAGCAAACCGGCTAAAATCCGAGCTCATCACAGTTGGACATTCCAAAGACCTCAAACAAATACAAAATTAACGAGGATGCGTGGCAGCTCTAAGCCGCTTTATCTCCGTCTAGGAGAAAAGGCGTTGCCCTCTATTGCCTCCTCGGTAGCGCCGAACACCAGTGGGCGGATGCTGCCCTGCTTGGGACTCGAAGAAATAAAGGCCATATTGGCAACAAATCCGGTCTGGCTGCGCCCAATCTAGGCGAACCAATGTTGTTATACATCGCAGCAGCGCATCAAGTTGTAGCGGTACTCGTTGTCGAGCGAGAGCGAAGGGCACAAATTCCCTCTTCAAAAACCAGTGTATTATGTATCCTTTGTGTTAACCCCTGCAAGTCCGTTACCCACACTATCGAGAAGATAGCGTATGCGGTGTTCATGGCATCCGGAAGCTCGACACTACTTTCAAGAGTGTTCGATATGATGGCCTCTGAAGTACCACTCAATGACATTATAAATAACCGCGACATAGCAGGCGGGATTGCAAAATGGGCCATTGAGCTCTTACCATTCGATATAACTTACAAACCTCGGCGAGCTATAAAGTCACAAGTTTTGGCTGACTTTGTGCGCGAATGGACGGCCGAACTCCTAAAAGTGCGGCGCATACTCAATTGGACTATGCATTTCGGCGGCTCTAAAATGTTGGCGGATGGGGGCTGGCGTCGTATTAGCGTCCCCAACCGGGGACCTGATCGATATGTACTTCAAATAATGTACACGGACTCCAACAACGCGGCGAATCTGAGGCCTGTTACATGGTCTCCGGATGGCGGTCTCCATGGGCATTCAACGCCTAGAGGTGCGCGAGGATTCAAACCTTGCAATATCCCAAATAAGCGGAGACTTTGGCGCCAAGGATCCAAAAATGGCAGCATATCATAGCGCTGTCCTAAAAATGTCATTTCGGTTTGAAGGACTCGAATTCCATCACATAGCCGAGATAATAACCAAGCGGCGGCGTCTTGCGCGCATCGGTGCGAAATGTGATGCTGTCCTCAAATATCTTCTGGAGCGGCTCTTCAAGCCATCCGTACTATGGGAAGAGGCCGAAAGTGACAAACCGAAAAAACCGCGCCAATCGGCGATTCAGCCGATGACATAACACCTTCATTACGTCATAATGGCGATAATCGCCCGTGGGCAGAACCATTCCTAGCCTACTTGCTTGGCGGGAACTTCGAAGACCAAAAGCGAGGCCCGCCGCATAGTCCGCGATCGAAAGCCTACAAGGTCCATGAGGAGAACTTTATAAGAAAAGTACAACGGAGTCCTTCAAAGGTGTATCTCCGAAGAGGAAGGCGAAACCTCTGGCTGAAATTCATGCGGACTAGGCGGACACCACGCAGCAGCCGGGCCCTTGTAGGAAAGGCATTCCGTGCGAGATTTTATTGGCCGGCGGCCTAGGCGGATGCCGAGGACTTAGTCGAGAGATCGTTGGTTGTCGGCTCTTTGCTAATCGAGCCACATGCCGCCCACCGCCCTCAAAACTATACCCATTACCGGCCGTTCGCGATGCAGGGGCTTGATATGGTTGGACCCCTTAAAGGGAACCCACAAGCAAAGGTACCTATTGGTCATGGTGGATAAATTCACCAAATGGATAGAGGCCAAACCGGTCAAAAGCGAGTCCGGACCAGTGATAGACTTTATATCCGGGGTAGTACACGTTCTGAGTCCCCACAGCATCATCACCGACAACGGCACGAACTTCACAGCCGGCGAGGTTAAGTCATGGTGCAAAAATATGGGCATCAAGCTCGACTATGCTTGATCTATCACCCTCAAACCAGCGGTCAAGTGGAGCGAGCAAATGGTCTAATAATGGCGGCATTAAACCCGGACTAGTGCGGTCACTTACTAAATCGACACGCCTTTGGGTCGAGGAGCTTGACTCCGTACTCAGGGGGGCTGCGGACAACGCCTAACCGCACTACGGATTCACACCATTCTTTATGGTCTCTGGTAGCGAGGCGGTCTTGCCTGCGACATTATTCATGACTCACCTCGAGTGCGCATATACGAAGAAAGAGAGGCCGAGCTGGATCGGCGGGATAGCTTGGACACATTGGAGGAAAAACGCGGCGTTGCCAAGGCTCGTTCCGCATTCTATCGGCGGCAGGCGAAGATATCAAAGTAGAGAAATGCGGGCCAAGACTTACAGCGTTGGTGAACTAGTTCTCGCTGCGGACAAGAAAAAGGACAAGCTCAAGCCCAAATGGGAGGCCCCTTCATTGTCGATCAAGTCGACCGGCGGGCGTACCGTCTCTGAAATCGTCGGATAATCGACTCGAGCCGAACCCATGGAACGCAGCCCGCCTATGAAGATTCTAGGCCTAGCGCCGGACTAAGAGTTCGTCCCCTTCCTCCGTCCAAATTTTTACACTTCGGCTGTGTTTTGTTTCTCTCTTCATAACCTTTTTTACTAAAAAGCCCCTAAGGGCCTACTTTCGCATTGTTCACATACACTTGATGTGCCATCCGCACTCATTATACCTGGGGGCTTCTTTTACATAAGCTCAAATTATAAGGGTTTCATGCCCAGCACATGTGTCAAGCTTCCACATGTACCTTTTACTCACCATTATATGCATCGATATGACTTAAGTTTTGGCCAAGCTAGGTTGCGGCTCTGTGCTTACCCCTCGTTCCCGATTGTTGGCTAGGAGGTAAAGGAGCACCTCTGCGATTATTCTTGCCGGGTCGGCGGATGTGTACCTCGGTAGGTGAAGCAGCTAAGCGTTCTTAAGGGAATATTGATTCGGTGAGCTAAAAGATGATTTTTACCTACTCATTTATCCGCCCCGGATGTTTTTACTGCTTTTTGCATGATCGGACATGCACTTTAGGGCATGCCTCCCGAGAAAAGAACCCTTAGCGGAACTATTCTCTCTGGAAGATGTTTCTTACTAACCATGTAATATAACATAACTAGTTGGGCACTTATGCGATAAAGCACTAATGACCCCTACACCTGGTCTCCATGCATACCCCGGTTGTTTCTTAACCAAAAAGGTATTCGGACACACTCCGGACTCTAGGGTCCCGAGGTTGAAGCGAAAAGGTCGGCAAAGACAAACGATCTACAATCCGGCTAGAAGGCATTTCACATGTCACTTTAAAGGAAAACATACATCGTCAAAATTACTGATTGTATTCCTCCTCAATCCCGTCTAACAGGCTGTCTAACTTACAGTCCCGTTGGGAAAATTTAGCAGCCAACTCTACTTGGCTGTATACTAAACTCACAGGGATCTCCTTCCCATCGGGCCCCACTGGTCCAACTTCGGCCATGTGGTTGGGATCCGCCTTCTTGTAACGCGTCTTCACCATGGCCCAAGCCTCCCTGGCACCTTGGTGGCAGGCCGAAATCTTCCATAAATGGAAGCGCTGCCGCACTCCCTGAAGCTTCTCCACAAGCTCCCCAAGGCCCTCGGGTAGGGAGAGGGCTGGCCATAAAGCACAGACGGCGCCGCTCATTGCTGCCGAACTTCGTTCGAGCAGTTGCAACAACTTCGGGAAGTTGATCACCCATTGATCTGGGCATCTCCTTGGCAGGCGACCGGTGAGTATACCTACAAGACATAGTTTGTCAATTGACTTCCTCGCCGAACTCTTCTTTTCAAAGAGTCCGCTCAAGCACTTACTATAGATGCGCGACGAAGCCGCTCGGTCTCCTAGCGGGCCGGACAGCTCGGCCGAACACCTTTCAGCTCTTCTCCGAGCTGGGCGTGGGCATCTGGGCTTGTTCCTTTCTTGCTGCACCTTATTCAGCACCCTCTCGCCGACCTTTAGCTGGCGTAGTAATTCTTGCCTATCCGGATCTTGTTGGCGGCACTGCAATGTCACTATTAGACTTGCGTGCACGCCGCATATAGCTTATATTTATTATTAAAATGTGTTACCGGGAGGGGTCTCTGCGTCTCCTCTGCGGCGGCAAGTCTTGACCTCAAGTTGGGCCTTGCATTCTTGCAGCTCCTGAGACAACTGGGCATTCTTCTCGGTAAGAGCCTGCGTTTCAATTGATCCTTAAATCAGTTAACATAACTATTTCAAGTCTCGGGGGCTACTGGTGTATATAACCATTAAAATTCCCTTACCCGTATGTCTTTCACATACTACTCCGTGGCTCTGGTAAAACCATCTTGAGCGGCACAGAGATGCGCGTCCCCTGCGTTAAAGGCGTCCAATGCCTCAGGGGAGAAGCACGCTTCACGAAACACTATCCAACGGCGCATATGGTTCATGGCGCTCTCCACCTCAGACTTGGTGGCGGACAGTCTGTCGGTGTCCTCCGTTGGAGGAGGATCCGGCCCGTGTCTTGCGCTTGCCTCCCCCTCGGGCGGGCGGCTGGAGCTGGCGGTATAGGTTGGATCGGCAACTTCGCGCCCTTGATCCGGCGAGTGCTTTTCTCCTATAAAGATCATGAGCACTCGGGCGCTTCATAGGAGCGTTGCTCGAAAATTCAAATCTGAATTATACCTTTGTAGCGGCGTTTCAGTCCGTGTTGCGCTCCTTTTCCGCTTTGCTGGTCGACTGGCATTTGTTGGTCGGCCGCGCGGGCTCGGCTTCCGCCTTGAAGGTGCTTCTGTAAAATACCATCGTTCGCGAAGGTCGAAATGGGCAAGGAAGAGATAATGGTGTCGGACCTTGGTCACGATCACTGGGAAGCGGATCTGATCGGGGTAGTCCGCCGTAATGGCGACCAAAGCATTATCCATCTGAGCTGGTAAAACACCCGTCGATCAGCTCCACCTTTATGTCGGATCCTCTTGGAGGCGGATCGAGGATCTTCTGGATCCTCGGGTTGCGGGCGGGACTTACCATGTCCTCCACGGTCCGGCGTAGATCTGCGCCGAAGACATAATGTAAGCGAAACTTGAAAGCATGGGTTGAGACCTTAAAAGTGTTAAACTTACCCATCCTCTAGGGTTGTTCATGGAAAACCCATTCAAAGGGTTAGTTCGAAGAAGTCCTCCTTCTCCCCTTATGCAAGCTGGGCAGGATCTCCACCGGATCCTCGGTCGAATCCGGCCCTTCGCGGCCATGACGGATGGCATCGTCTTCCCCGTTGAAATCCCACATGGGGTGGCCTCTGTATTGCAATGGATGTACCCCCCGCATGATGCATGTCGCCATGACTCCAATCATGGTCAACCGGAAGGGCGATAATCTTATTGGCCCATCAAGTAATGGGCGCTCTTGTCTTCCTCAATCGGGGCTCCGTGGGCGCTAGCTGAGGCGTTTCTTCAGAGGAGCAGCACTAAACTCCGGGAGGCCAATCCGGACTGGGTCCAGCAGCGGAGCGTATCCTATGTAAAACCACTCTGAAGGCTAGTCTTGGACGCATTCATGGGAGTACGGATGGGTATCCGGTCGGCAATCGCCATATTTGGCGCCACCCACTTGATATATGGACCCCTCGTGAGAGCGAGTGCGAGGAGAACAACCTCTTCCACAATGCAAAATGGGGCTCAATGCCCGGGAATAGCTCGCAAAAAGCTCGTAGCCATGATATGCGAGACGGAGGCGGGCGTGAGGTGGTGGAGCTGGAGTCCGTAGAACTCCGAGGATCCAGCGGAGGAGCGGATGTATTGGGAATCCGAGTCCCTTATCGGATAAGGGGCGAAGCATACTCGCTCCCTTTATTGGGGCTTGGGGTAGCCTCCGCTTGCCTCCCACCTTGATAAGTGACCAGCCGGCTCGAACAGGGACCATGAAGGCGGAGGAGATATCCCCGCTTGGAGCTTCAATAGCTCGTTGTGCGGAACAGAGCACCTCGTCCAATCCCCTGGCGGTGGGCTGGGAGCGTGAGAAGAGGAGCCGCGTCGACGGTCCATGATGGAATGGATTTTTAGGTCAAGGGCGCTCTGATGAAGTATTCGCGGGAGGAAGATGGTGTGGTTTGGATCTGGATTTTTGCCTCTTTTGTAGGCGGACGACTCGGACAACTAGGGGGTGAAACATAAAAGACACCCTGGCTTTTCGCATTCGTGCGACGCGTGGAAAAAGGCCATTATTGTGCGTAGAAGCCGAGAAACACAGTATTTATGATAAAGCCGGACACTGTTCGGCGGTACATCAGAACTTGAAGGAGAACCCGCCTTGCAACACGAAGAGTATATCGCTCTGGATTATCGTCATTGAAGCCTGGTTCGGAGAACTCTTGAGGAGTCTGGACTAGGGGTGTCCGGACAACGGACTATCATCGTCCGCCGGACTCCAAGACTACGAAGATACAAGGTTGAAGACTCCGTCCCGTGTCCGGATGGGACTTTCCTTGGCGTGGAAGGCAAGCTTGGCGATACGGATATGAAGATCTCCTACCATTGTAACCGACTCTGTGTAACCCTAGCCTCTCCGATGTCTATATAAACCGGAGGGCTTTAGTCCGTAGGACACAACATACATTACAACAATCATACCATAGGCTAGCTTTAGGGTTTAGCCTCCTTGATCTCGTGGTAGATCCACTCTTGTACTACCCATATCATCAATATTAATCAAGCAGGACGTAGGGTTTTACCTCCATCGAGAGGGCCCAAACCTGGGTAAAACATCGTGTCCCTCGTCTCCTATTACCATCCGCCTAGACGCACAGTTTGGGACCCCCTACCCGAGATCCGCCGGTTTTGACACCGACAGTAGGGTTTTACCTCCATCGAGAGGGCGAACACAGGTAAAAACATCGTGTCCCTTGTCTCCTGTTACCATCCGCCTAGACGCACAGTTCGGGACCCCCTACCCGAGATCCGCCGGTTTTGACACCGACAGAGAGGTTGAGGAAGACTCCATCCATCAGCAGCACAATGGCGTGGTGGTGGTGGAGGAGCGTGGCAATCCTGCAGGGCTTCGCCAAGCACCGCGAGAGAGGAGTACTTGAGAGAGGGGGAGGGCTGCGCCAGAACTTGGGGTACGGCTGCCCTCCCATCCCTCCACTATTTATAGGTGGGAGAAAGAGGGGGCCGGCCCCCTTAGATCCCATCTAGGGTTGGGGGCGGCGGCCAAGGGGGGAGGAGTGCCTCCCAAGTCAAGTGGAGGCCCTCCCCCTTAGGGTTTCCCCCTTCCCATGCGCATGGGCCTTGGGGGGGCTGGTGCCCCTGGCCCATTAAGGCTAGGGCGCCCCCCCCCCTACATCCCATGCTACTGTATTGGACGTGGTGGAACAATTTCCAAACCTTCGGACCCCTCCGGAATCCTCCGGAACCTTCTGGAAGCTTCCCGGTACAATACCGGAAAAACCCGAACTTTTCCCGGAACCCGAACAACAACTTTCCATATATAAATCTTTATCTCCGGACCATTCCGGAACTCCTCATAGCGTCCGGGATCTCATCGGGACTCGAACAACATTCGGTAACCACATACAAACTTCCTTTATAATCCTAGCGTCGCCAGACCTTAAGTGTGTAGACCCTACGGGTTCGGGAGACATGTAGACATGACCGAGGCGTTCTCGGTCAATAACCAACGATGGGATTTGGATACCCATGTTGGCTCCCACATGTTCCACGATGATCTCATCGGATGAACCACGATGTCAAGGACTCAATCAATCCGTATACAATTCCCTTTGTCTAGCGGTATTGTACTTGCCGAGATTCGATCGTCGGTATACCGATACCTTGTTCAATCTCGTTACCGGCAAGTCTCTTTACTCATTCCGTAACACATCATCCGCGATCAACTATTTGATCACATTGTGCACATTGTGATGATGTCCTACCGAGTGGGCAGAGATACCTCTCCGTCTGCGGAGTGACAAATCTAGTCTCGATTCGTGCCACTCCAGAGACACTTTCGGAGATACCTTAGTGCACCTTTATAGCCACCCGATTACGTTGTGGCGTTTGGTACACCAAAGCATTCCTACGGTATCAGGGAGTTGCACAATCTCATGGTCTAAGGAAATGATACTTGACATTAGAAAAGCTTTAGCATCTGAACTACGATCTTTGTGCTAGGCTTAGGATTGGGTCTTGTCCATCACATCATTCTCCTAATGATGTGATCCCTTTATCAACGACATCCAATGTCCATGGTCAGGAAACCGTAACCATCTATTGATCAACGAGCTAGTCAACTAGAGGCTTACTAGGGACATGGTGTTGTCTATGTACCCACACATGTATCTGAGTTTCCTATCAATACAATTATAGCATGGATAATAAACGATTATCATGAACAAGGAAATATAATAATAACTAATTTATTATTGCCTCTAGGGCATATTTCCAACACATAGGTGCTCCACCAGATCGTGTTGCAGTTCTTGATGCACCGGTGGGTCTCGGATCTCCTGACGCATATTGAGGTAGCCAGTCCAGTTTGCCGATATCTGATGATCAACTTGGGTAAGAGGACCCTGCCTGTGGTATGGTTCAGTGTCAAACACTGGCTCTTCCTGCTCGCTATTAATGATCATGTTGTGCAAGATGACACAACATGTCATGATCTCCCACATTTGTCTTTCGACCAGGTCTGAGCAGGGAACCGGACAACAACAAATCGAGATTGGAGCACACCAAATGCCCACTCGACATCCTTCCTGCAAGCCTCCTGAATCTTTGCAAACCAGGCATTCTTGCCTCCTGGCACAGGGTTTGAGATGATCTTCACAAATGTCGACCATCTCTAATAGATGCCATTAGCTAGATAGTACCCCTTGTTGTACTGCCGTCCAATGACCTCGTAGTTCACCGGAGGAGAATGACCTTCAACAAGCTTGGCAAAGGCGGGGAACCTTTGCGGGCGTTGATGTCATTGTGAGTTCCTGGCATCCCAAAGAAAGAGTGCCAAATCCAGAGGTCTTGTGTGGCCACTGCCTCAAGCACCACACTGCAACCGCTTTTGGCTCCTTTGTACAACCCCTGCCAAACAAATGGACAGTTCTTCCATTTCCAATGCATGCAGTCGATGCTTCCAAGCATCCCAAGAAATCCTCTTGCTTCATTCTGTGCTGGGATCCGAGAAGTGTATTCCGCATTGGGTGTTTGCAAGTACTGCGGTCCAAACACTGCCACCACTGCCCTGCAGAACTTGTAGAAACACTCAATGGTGGTGGACTTGACCATGCGCCCATAGTCGTCAAGTGAATCACCGGGAGCTCCGTATGCAAGCATACTCATAGCTGTCGTGCACTTCTGAATCGAGGTGAATCCAAGTGTGCCGGTGCAATCCTTCTTGCACTTGAAGTAGCTGTCAAACTCTCGGATGGAATTCACAATCCGGAGGAAAAGCTTTCGGCTCATCCGATAACGGCGCCAAAATGTTTTCTCACCGTGCAATGGAGCGTCAGCGAAGTAGTCCGAGTAGAGCATGCAGTAGCCTTCCAGACGATGCCGGTTCTTTGCTTTCACCCGCCCTAGCGCCGAGCCACCTCGCCCCGGCTTCTCACTTCTCGCGAGTAGGCCGGCGAGCACCATAAGATGCTCCTGCTCCTGGACGTCGACTTCGGCTTCCTCATCCAGCAACGCCGCGAGCGCCTCCTCATCTTCGGAGTCCATGGCCCGGCCGAGCAATTCACCGAACACCTTGTGGGCGAGGTGGGCGCAAGCCCGCCGGCGTACAGGCCCTGCACGGCCGGACCGCCGGAAAAGGTGCCCGGGGCGGCGGTGAAGAGGCTGCCTCAGCGACGCTCCTTTTCCGGTGAGCGGTCTACCTAGCTCGGCGGCGGTGGTCGGCGCGGGATAAACTGCGGTGGCGTGGGGTGGCGGCGGCGTGGGGCGGGAGGTGAATCTGGGCGGGTGGATTGACTTTTTGCCTGTCAATGTGGCCCCACGAACACTTTTCCCTTGCGCCGGAGCCCCCGAGCGCCCCCCAGTGTGCCAGGTTCGGCCTGTGAGCGCTGGGTGCAAAAACGGGCTGAGCCGGCGGAATTCGGCGTCCTAGGGGCGCGACTGGACTGATTTTTCGGCGTCGGCGCATATAAATCGCCTGGGGAGGCCGTCCTGGGGACGCGGCTGGAGATGCTCTAACACTATAACGACAAGAGCCAACGTGATTACCAACACAATTCCCAGACACACCCCTCTCTCATCCCTCCACGTCGGTGGGCTTCCTTTCTTGGGCTTGATTCATCACTGCAGCCTCTTTGCCTTCCTTCACCTCTTTGATTTACTTTTTTTACCCTTGTTTACCATGGTTAAGAGCTTTGACTTATGTTGACTATGTCTAGCATCGATAATGAGCTTAGAGTGTGCTTTGCCAGGCTAAGTATGATACCCTGGTACTATTAGTTATCCCCAGAGCAAGTACGGTTAATACCGGTCTTGTTTTACATTGGGATAAAATTGTGTATATTGAGTATGTCAAAATCGTTAAAAAAAGCATATACATTTAGGGCTGGACCAAAAGCTCGTAACTCGCGACTTTAATGAGCGCTCGATAGTTCGGCTCGTTAAGCTCGTAGCTCGTTTCTTAATGAACAGAGCCAATCATTGATTTCAGCTCGCTAAGCTTAACGAGCTTAACGAGCGAGCTAACGAGTTTCATGAGTAGCTCGTTAAGCTCGTTAGTAACAACACAGCACATATTTTCATCTTACGTGACAGACTTTTGTAGCACCTCAGCCCATATATTCAATCTAATCGACATATGAGCCAACAAACTACTGCATTTCTTTTTATAGTCACCATATTTCGTCTTGGAAACCACACCTACACATTCATCATGTATACCGTAACACATTATAATCTGTTAACGAGCGCTCGCGAACGCTCACGAGCTTAACGAGTTTCAAACGAGCCGAGCCGAGCAGGGTTTTCTGCTCGTTAATCTTAACGAGCTTAATGAGCCGAGCCTTAACGAGCACGAGCTTAACGAGTACGAGCTTAACGAGCCGAGCTGCTCGTTAGTCCACCCCTATATACATTAGTAGACATTAAATAAAAAATACCAATGACATATCAATGGATAATCGCTCGAAAGAGATACAGATTGACACACCAAAGCGGTTAACTTAATGTGCCAATATATGAAAAGCATGAAACAAGACAACCATTAAATTCGGTTCCACAATATGATGTATATCTTATTACTCGTAGTATTTACTATTGTCTATTGATTCCTCAAAAAAAAATACGCGTGATCATTGTTGTTTATATATTTCTCTAGATTTATTTTTAGTGCCAAGTTAAAGCAAATTGTGCTGGGATATTTTCGACAAAGTGTATTTTATCGATTCAAAATAAACATCAAGTGATTACAAACACCATGAGCACACACTGGACCTACATAGCTAAAATGCATACAACCAACACCAAAGCACACACACAAATAAACACACTGGCAAATAGCAAAGCTATACAAGACCAAAGGTATGCCTAAGCGAGGAAAAAGAACAAAAACCGAAGTGATCAAAACAATGATCAACAAACTATAGGAACAACCATATGCGCACCAATCATCTCTTGACATCACAAAGATAACAAAGGTCTTCCACAATAACGTCTTCAAAAAGGAAGCAACGTTCAAGCGCCACTGGATCAAACCACCAAAGTCTAGTTCTAAGTTTTCATCACAAAGAACAAGTCCAAGCATACTTAACCAGCAATGTGAAGGACCATTGGAGCCCAACCTCTGTGCTTGCCTAACATCTTAGCTGCCACTTGCAACAGAAGCCTTGCCCCTCTGACGTGCACCCCTCATTGTTGTTCTCATTTATGTAATAATTTTCACAATTCTAACTAATAGTCAGATTGTGTAACCGCTTGAAGGATCATAGGGATAAACATCTCGAAACATGCTTTATTACTAGATTCCACAAAACTCACAACAACAACACAACTCCTACTGCTATATTCCCCCTAGCTTTTCTAGGAAAACCAAAAATCCAACCACAAAAGTCATGTACAAATCGTTTTTTCTTTTTGAAAAAGGAGGATGACCCTCGGCCTCTGCATCAGGGTGATGCATGCAGTCATATTATTAATTAAAGTACGGAAAAAGTTCGAGGTTCAAATCTGGCTCATAAACGTAGCACAACAAAGAGGGAAATAAAAGGTGCCACAACCGGCGAAAATAGCAACAGGCTACGATGCCTACACACCTAGCCTATTATTAGCTCGCCATCCAAATCGGTTGAAGATAACCCGTGCTACAATCTCCCAACGGTTGTACCCAATAACCAAAAGCTCCCTGGAGTCCGCAAGAGTGAGTAACAACCACGTATGGATCCAAGCAGTGGCTCTGTAGATAACGTGCAAAAAGTTGATAATGTTTTTCCTGTTAAATATCATAGCATTCCTGTTGTTCCATATAACCCAAAGTAAAGCACATGTCCCTATCCGTATATGTCTCGCTATATTTGGTTCCACTTCATTTAGCCATGTCTCAAATAACGTGTCGATGCAAGATGGAGGAGTAACGTTGAAGGCTATATATATCGTGTGCCAAAGTAGTTTTGCCAACGGGCAATCGAGAAAGAGGTGTTATATAGTTTCATCCCGATTATGGAAACAACATCTGGAACTACCGACCCGTCTTTGCTTAACCAAATTATCTTTGGTCAAAATCGCTCCCTTGTGAACAAACCACATCAAGATTTTAATTCTAAGCGGAACTTTAATATTCCGGATATGAACTTTAATCACTTCCATCTTTGCTTAATCGAATTATCTTTAGTTCAAAAGAGAAATTATTTCTGTTTCCCGCATGGGTCGCTTGCCCCGAGTCGACCAGCAATGATGTATGATCAGAAATTGCCCTGTGCAATTCCTGTACCCTTACTAAAGGAAACTTCTGCCCCCACTCTACACTGGTAAGGACCCTATCCAATTTCTCATAAGTTGTAACCGGCAAAGAGTTTGCCCACGTGAATTGTCTCCCAGTGAGGTCAATCTCCCTCAAATCGACCATTGAAGTTGTCATTATTTTTCTCTTTTCGCCTTCTAATTATGTTGAAGTCCCCTCCCAAAAGGATAGGAAGCCTTTCATCACCACAGATTCACGTCAGATCTGCGAGAAAAACAGGCTTAAATTCAGGTTGAGCTGCACCATATACAACCACCAATGCCCATCGGAAGCCATCAATATTCAACCTCACCCAAAATTTGACGGCAAAATCTCCATATACCACATTTACCACTTCTAAAGACTCACGCTTAAGCCCAAGTAGAATCCCACCAGATTGACCCCTTGGAGGCAAGCATTGCCAGTCAAGCTCTCCCCCTGAGATGGTACTGAGGAATTGTGGCATAAAATTATCTCTAGCCGTCTCTAGTAGAGCCATAAAATCTAGTTGATGTTCTATCAAAGGAATCTTCTATTAGCCAAGTCCTCTAGACTTCTGCTATTTCAAAATATCCCTTTCATTTTTCATCACGAACTTTTCTTTTGACTGACTCGCACTTCTACGGACTGTCGGTGTAGGATAAACCTTCCTCTTCCAGGATCGCTTCGGTTTATCCTACATTGACTCAGAGTCCTCATGACTCGAGGTAGTCTGGCTAGTAACCTCTGGCTGCACAAGGGCCATATACCCCTCTGGAACCATATTCTCCTCCTCATTATCTAGCACCAAAGTGGGAACAAGATCCTCACAAAGGCTCTGTAATGTTGTGATCCCAAGATTATTAATCTCTGACTCATTCATAGGTTTTACAACCGCGATATTTCGAATTATTTCTAATGCTCTATCTACTTCTAAGTCTAACAAGTCATTAACGGATTTTTAAATTTCCTTTCCATTATTACCAAGAGATATCCCTAAGTTGCTGACATTATTGACTATTTCAGGCCCTGGAAAATGTAGAATGCAAAAACTTTTATTTAATGACATACATGTACTCGCTTCGATGTCTCGAAGCTTAGCAACCCTCATAGCACGCCCCAACTGCAGGTCGTCCGCATCTGGTTGGGCCCGAACCCGGTGATTTACGCGCATGTCACCAAATCGGGTCCTGAATCCCGCCATAAGCGATCACCTTCTCCATGGTGACCTCAGCTAGGGTTTGGCCCCCTGCCATATGCCTGACTAAAACTGATACTGGGGTGGGGGTCGGGCAAGATGCTCAGGCCCCACTGGCCTGTCACCCCCACCACCAGCGGCGAAATGCTATCATCAGACCTCCCCTCCTTAGCTACCTGAGAGGACACCTTCCACCGAGGTAGCGATGAAATAGGAGGCGAATATCGTGGTTGAAAGATCGAGGATGTCGCCTAGAGGGGGGGGGTGATTAGGCGCTTTAAAATAATTACAGTTTAGGCTTGAACATATGCGGAATAAACCTAACGGTTAATTTGTAAAGCACACAACCTAAAACAACTACGCTCACCTATGTGCACCAACAACTAGTGCTAAGCAAGATAAGCAACTATGTGATAGCAAGATATATGACAGAACAATATGGCTATCACAAAGTAAAGTGCATAAGTAAAGGGCTCGGGTAAGAGATAACCGAGGCACGCGGAGATGACGATGTATCCCGAAGTTCACACCCTTGCGGATGCTAATCTCCGTTTGGAGCGGTGTGGAGGCACAATGCTCCCCAAGAAGCCACTAGGGCCACCGTAATCTCCTCACGCCCTTGCACAATGCAATATGCCGTGATTCCACTAAGGGACCCTTGAGGCGGTCACGAACCCGTACAAATGGCGACCCTTGGGGCGGTCACCGAACCGTACACTTTGGCAACCCTTGGGCGGTCACGGTACCGTCAAATTGCTCAGGCGATCTCCACAACCTAATTGGAGACTCGGCGCTTGCCGGAGCTTTACACCACAATGATTGAGCTCGAACACCACCAACCGTCTAGGCGCCAAGGCACCCAAGAGGAACAAGCTCTAGGGTGCCCGAACACCCAAGAGTAATAAGCTTCTCAAACTTCACTTCCACGTATCACCGTGGAGAACTCAAACCGATGCACCAAATGCAATGGCAAGGGCACACACAGTGCCAAGTCCTTCTCTCTCAAATCCCACGAAGCAACTAATGCTATGGAGGAAGATGAGAGGAAGAACAAGAAGGAGAACACCAAGAACTCCAAGATCTAGATCCAATGGGTTCCCCTCACATAGAGGAGAAAGTGATTGGTGGAAATGTGGATCTAGATCTCTCTCTCTTTTCCCTCAAAACTAGCAAGAATCCATGGAGGGATTGAGAGTTAGCAAGCTCGAAGAAGGTCAACAATGGGGAAGAACACGAGCTCAAAGGATAAGGTTCAATGGGGAAGAAGACCCCTTTTATAGGTGGGGAAAATCCAACCGTTATGCTCACAACCTACAGGCGGTACTACCGCTCGTCCTCCTGGTACTACCGCTAGGGATCGTGGTACTACTGCTTGCGGTACAAAAAAAATACTTCCGTACCTACCTCCACAGGACTTGGGACGAGTTTTTTTTGGTCCGGAGCGGTAGTAAAAAATTACATCCACTCCAATTCGCGGTAGTACCGCTGCAGCCTTTTTAGAACACCAAAACTGCCACAACTTTTGCAAACGGACTCCGAATTCGATGAAACCAAGTTTGTTGGAAAGCTAGAGACAAGGGCTAACACGATCTTGAAAGAAATATTAATAAGAAGCAAATTAGAAAAGGCCCATAAGAAAATGGTGAGAACCCTTCCTCGGATAAGACCGGTAAAACCTCCAACACCGAAAACATCATAGTAGGCGCATCACGAACTCCGTTTCGATGAACTCAAGCTTGTCATCAAGATGACCATAAGCTCTAAGACTCACAAAGAGAACCAAACAAGAACCAAGAAACATGATGCAAGGATGCAATGGTTTGAGTTCTCTACTAACGATCGATCAAGCTACCAACTTGAGAGCCCCCTTGATAATCTGACAAGCGATCCTATAACCCGGTCTCGCAACTACCACCATGAGACCGGTAAAATAGAAAACCTATCAAGGGAAAACTTTTGCCTTGCACATGGTCCACTTGAGCTAGATGATGACGATCTTGACTCCCTCAAGTTGGACCACCTTTCTTGATTGCGTTGGCTCGATGAAGACTAGATGATTGCTCCCCCATAGTCCATTATGGGTGAGCCCCTCTTCGGCACATCTTCACAAGTCCATTGACACCACAATGGATGGCAAGATTCAAGCACTTGATCTCTTCGTGATGCTCCACTTGAACTTGCACATGGCAATCTTGATGACGATCACCACGTGATGCCATCCTTTCCATGGGTTGTATGATATCTTCCTCTTGACGCAAGCCCATGGACACGTACCTAACCCCACAAAGAACTCTCACATAGACCATGGGTTAGTACACAAAGTGCAATGGACAATGCTTACCATACCATGGGATCACTTGATCCCTCTCGGTACATCTTCTACGCTTTGTGAGTTGATCAACTTGATTCACTCTTGACTTAGTCTTGATCAACCTTGAATCTTTCCAACTCTCTTCATTTGGATGATGTCTTGAAGGTAAACATGAATGATCACACAATCTTCTTCTTCAAGACATGCTTGCAATAAGCTCAACACTCACATGACCAATCTTTGGATAATTCCTTAATAGCACCTTGGTCAACTCATAAACTCCTTGAAACCAACACATGGACTTCAAGGAAAGCCTATGGACAAATCCTTAAAATATAACTCAAGACAACCATTAGTCCATAGAGATTGTCATCAATTACCAAAACCAAACATGGGGGCACTGCATGTTCTTTCAGTGGTGGTGAAGAAGAACCTCGGGCCTCCTGCCCTAGGCTCGCAACTATCTCACCAGGGGACGAAGACCGCATCCTCTGCGCGTGAACTGAGCCACCTCTTGAATCGGATGCCTCCACCCCACCCGACACGCTAGTGTTTCGACTCCCGATCACGTGAGTGAGTGCCGGAAGTGTCCCCTGGTCATCCAAATCCTCAATCTCAACTCGGTCGCCCCAAAGCGACTTGGCGCAGACGCTGCTTGGAAAGAGCCAAATCGAAGTGACGACATCGGTGTGGACATAGGGGATGTCCCCTTCTCTGTCGGTGCCCCCTTGGACTGGACAGATGGTCCCACAGATCTCAGAGATTTATCATGTGCATCATAGGACCCATCGAGCCCTTGTTCCCGTTCCCATCTCCGCCCTCATTCATATTCAGATCTTTTATCCCAGCCGGTTCATCGACATAAGGATGATCCTCTACCTCCACCTCAAGATCCTATGTCATGCCCTCATAAGTTCATGGCATGAAATCTGGCATGTAGTCCACCTCTAGCTCATTGACGAGCTGTGACGCCCGGGTAATTAAGCTACAGTAATTCTCTGCTAATGATGCCACGTCACCTCGATTTACCGTCGCTAAGGTCGCGTTAGTTATAACCGGTTCGAATTCAAATTCAAAATCAAGCAAACAATAAAAGTTTTCAATTATTAAAACTTAAATGTTAGGAGTGAGCCAAATAATGCATAAGTACTAATGGTGGAGAAACCAACTTGTTATAAAAGGTTTAAATGCACTTAGGTAATTAAAATAGTAGTTAAAACAATTACATAAATACATATTGGATTTTATTAAATATTAAAGTATTTTGTTTTGGGTTAATAATTACTATGGCAGTAGTATAATTATAGATGCAAGTTTAGATACTAGTGATAATCTTTATAAAACAGAAACTAAGAGGAAACTAAAATTTAATAGAAAAGAATAATAACTAAAGAGAAAAGAACAAATTAAAAAAAACAAGAATAAAACAACCCCCCATTGGGCCTCGGCCCAGTGGCCGTGGGCTAGCAGGCTGGCCCAGAGGGCGCCCCATAACCCCCCACTCCACCGTGACCTAGATCGGTCCACCCACTTCCCCCCACGCCTCGCTCCTCCTCTCCCCACCTCGTCTGGATCGAGATCGGGGCAACCGTGCCCCGACCCCGTCGGCGCACGTCGCCATCCCCGTCGCACCTCGCCGCCCCATCATCGCCGGTGCTCCACAGCCGCCCGCCTCTTAAATACGCCTTTCAGCGGGACTACGCCGCCCCCGCGCCGCTGCCCGAAGGCCTCCCCATCGCCGGACCGCAACCTCGTCGGACTGCCTCCTCCTCGTCTCCTCCTCGCCGGACCTCCCCGACCTCCGTCGAGCTCGCTGCCATTCCCCCTACGGCCCCAGTGAGCCCCCCCTCGCTCCCTCCCTCTCCCTCGCGCACTCGCGCTCGTCGCCGCGGTCCCCGCCGATATCGCGCGTGCGATTGTTAGCCGCGCTCGGCTGCGTCCGTCTGCGCTCACCGCGCCCCGTGCCGTCTCGCCGCGCTGCGTCGCCTCTACTCCCGACCGCGCTCCCCATGCGACCCGTTCGCCCTGCTCGAACAGGCCGCGCCCATGCGCTCCGTGCGCCCAGCGCGACAACGCCATCGGCCGCAGCCACGGCGCGTCGCCCCCTGCTGCTCGTGCCCGCCGCTTGCTGTGCGTGCCCATAGCGCCCCCCACCGCCAGCCCTGGCGCGCGCACACTCGCGCCCGGCCTTCCCGGCCGAGCCCGCCGTAGCCTCCGTCGGCCGCCCATTGAATCAATGACATCATGTGAGTTCGTTCCCTCGGGCATCGCCCGTCGTCGTCTTGACGCCCGGCGCCGTTAAGGCCACAGGGCACTTACATGCGGCCCCGGCGCCGAATGTTTATAAAATAAAAGAGTTAAAAAATAATAATAATAAATAAATAATAAAATAATTAAATAAATAATAATAATTAAATTAATTAATTAAGGAATTAATTAAGTTAATTAATCATTATTAGATTAACCTAATTAACTAATTAGTTTAATTAAGCGATAGTTAGATTAGTTAAACAGATTAGGCTAAGCGATCGATGACCGATGGGACCCACACGTCGGTTTGACCCGATCGGCGTCTGTTGACTGGCGGCGTCATCTTGGCGTCATGATGCGTCGGCATGCCTTTATTACGGATAATGTTGAATTTAAATAATTGAATAAATCCTAAAAATGAATTAAATCTTTTAAAATTAATATAAAATAAACCGTAGCTCAGATGGAAAAACTTTATACATGAAAGTTGCTCGAGCGTCGAGGCGAATCCGGATCGCGATCCGTTTATCCGCCACACATCCCTAGCATAGCAAACACGCAACTTTCCTCGCGGTTCATATGTAGAAAATGAGAAACAGGAATACTTTCCGGATGTTTCCCCTTCGCCGAGTATCACCTACCACTACGTTAGGTCACCCCTAGCACCGCTTATTGCAGCGTCTTGCTTTATGTTACGTTTGATTCCTCTGTTATTTATTGTGTTCCCCCTCGTTACTTCTTTCCGGTAGACTCATGAGGCCGGTGCGATGCCGTGTGTTCGACTACACGAAGATGGCCCCTCCTTCTTGTCGAGCAACCAGGCAAGCCCCCTTTGATCACGGATATCGCCTATTCTCCTCTATCTTGCTTGCATTAGAGTAGTGTAGCATATTCTTGCTTTTCGTTGATCCTATTACGATGCATAGCGACATTGTTGCTACATCTGTTGATACCTTACCCATGATCCTAAATGCTTAGTATAGGATGCTAGTTTATCATCATTGGCCCTACACTCTTGTCGATGCGCTATGCTATACTATCGGGCCGTGATCACTTGGGAGGTGATCACGGTATCTACTACATACATACATACTATCTGAGATGGTGACTAAAGTCGGGTCATTTCGAGGAGTACCATAAGTGATTACGATGAGGGAAATTTGAAAGGACGGTGGCTCCATCCCGGTAGAGGTGGGCTGGGTTCTGACGGCCCCGACTATTACTTTAATGGCGGGCGGCAGGCAGGTTGAGACCACCTAGGAGGCAGGTGGGCTGGCCTGTTCGGCGTTCAGCGGATACTTAACACGCTTAACGAGATCTTGGTATTTGATCTGAGTCCGGCCATTTGGTCTATCGCACTAACCATCTCGTGGGAGTAGTTATGGGTATCCCGACATCGTGGTATCGGCGAAGCCTTCTTGGCGTCGGCGGTCGAGTGGCGCGCCGGATTGGGCGTAAGCTGCGCTTGTATTAGGGGCTAGTTACGCTTCCGGCGCGTTATAGCGTCTTGGTGTGCTAAGGCGATGGGCCCGGACCCTGCGCTTAGGTTTAGACCGGCGTCTTGACCGCTCTGTTGTGCCTAGGTGGGGCTGCGGCGTGTTGATCTTCGAGGCGGGCATGACCGAGAAAGTGTGTCGGCCAAATGGGATCAAGCGTGTTGGGTTATGTGGTGCACCCTGCGGTGAAGTTTAATCTATTGAATAGCCGTGTCCCTCGGTAAAGGGCGACCGGAGTTGTACCTCGACCTTATGACAACTAGAACCGGATACTTAATAAAACACACCCTTCCAAGTGCGGATACAACCCGGTGATCGCTCTCTAACAGGCGCCGAGGAGAGGATCGCGGGTAGGATTATGCTATGCGATGCTCTTGGAGATGCTACTTGGTGATGCTACTTGGAGATACTACTTGAAGGACTTCAATCTACTCTCTTCTACATCTTTGCGAGGCGGAGGCTGCGAGCGTAGTCTTGACGAGATTAGTTATCCCCTCTTATTACGGCATTCTGCGATTCGGTCCAGCGATATGGCCTTTACACATATACCCATGCATATGTAGTGTAGATCCTTGCTTGCAGTACTTTGGATGAGTACTCACGGTTGCTTTCTCCCCTTTTCCCCCTTTCCTTTCTTTACGGTTGTCGCAACAGATCTTGGAACCAGAGGCGAGCGCCACCGTCGGCGGCGACTACTACTGGAGGTGCCTACTACTACGTGCAGCCCGCGACGCGGCGACCGGGAGTAGTTTAGGAGGATCCGAGGCGGGAGGCTGCGCCTCTTCGTCTGTATCGGTTTGTGCTAGCCTTCTTAAGGCAAACTTGTTTAACTTATGTGCGTACTCGGATATTGTTGCTTCCGTGACTTCGTCTATGATCGAGCACTTGTATTCGAGCCCTCGAGGCCCCGGCTTGTATTATGATGCTTGTATGACTTATTTATGTTTTTAGAGTTGTGTTGTGATATCTTCCGTGAGTCCACGATCTTGATCGTACTGCGTTTGCGTGCATGATTAGTGTACGATTAAATCATGGCGTCACAAGTTAATATCGAGCCATTGCTGTGAGAATCCTTTCCAACTCCTTGGCGAAGTTGAGTCTAGACATTGCAAAAACTTTTACTAACTTGGCTGTGTGCCTTACGGGCCCACGTCGCCATTGGGTGGTATTAGGATCTTTTACTCCTCGATCTTTACTCGGGACTCGAGCTCTCTTCTATTCGGGTTAAATGATTTTGCTAAAAACAAAACTAACTTTAGGTTCTCGCAAGTACTTTCTCCGGAGAGCCCTTGTTACCGATGACCCTTTCTTTGCACGGAAGATTCGAAGATACTCTCGATGTGCTCTCAAGACTATGTGCCATCGCTTTTGCAATTCACTCCCATCGATAAATCCCTCGGATAACTACTTACACCTATCGTTCATATTGTCATCCCAGTTGCTCTTGTTATTACAAGATGTCTGAAATACTCTTGATATTCGAGAATTCTTTATGCCTCTTGCCTAGCGGTTCCTTGCCACCGGAATACCCCTATGACTAATTTCTCGCCTTATTAAGTATCCGTTCAACCCCACTTGTTCATGTGTTTCACATTGGTCTTGAAATACTATTTGATCCTCCAAAATCCTTAGTAGCTTATTGCTCGGCAATACTTGTGCCTTGCATTATGGATGCTTTCCATATATGCGCAATATTCGTTAGTATCCTTAGACACCTTCATTTTGGTCCTATCGATTCAAACATGTGTGTGAAAGCACACACTCATCAGTTGATCCTTATAAATTATCTTCCGGCTCAGACGTTTTTCGAACATGAGCTGGTTCTCGGCCAATCAGATTGCCATTGATTACCCCTAAGTCTAGTCGACTTATCCATCCTTGATCCGAGCATTTGCTCCTGATCCCATGATTTGAAAATCATAATTCCTTACTATTTAGATGTTGAATTATTCAGATGTTCTATAAATCGATGCATTTGCATTCTTTCTTCCTCTGATTGGGTATCGATGCTCACATCATCTCCACTATGGACCGCCGGATCATTTGTTGAAATATCATCCGACAGTGTCCTTCGTATACAAAAACTTCGAGAAGTTCTTTCCCTGATACATAATACCTTAGGTAAATTGTATCCTCTGTTTTTGTCAACCATGCTCTACTATCGAGCTTGTGTTAATTACTATCGAAGTTGTGGTATATGTTTCCATGATGCCCCGATGGGTTGAACCTATGCCTTCCTTAATATGTGTGAACTCGAAAGTTTTCACGAGTCATACTCTTCTGGTATTTTGCCAGATAAAATTTTAACAATACCACTTCATCGAACGCGAGAAGTGAATGAAAGGTTATGCATTGGAGAAGTGGGAGTCGACCTTGAACTTTGTGTTCATGCCCATGGACACGATGTACATCCTATCATGGAAGCTTCTTGTAACTATTTCCGTGATATATTACCCTTTGGAAACGGTGAATTGATCCTTTGCAATCATGGTTCCAACCATGTTCTTCTTTAAATACCATTTCCTGTGCAAGTTTAAACATTTGTCTTCTGCGGATCAATACCCCAGTCCAACCTCTACTTTGATCCGTCTTCGAGTATTACCCCCTGGTATCTCGAGATTATCTTGGAACTGCATAACTTCTTATGAGTTCTTCATCAAGTACTACATTCTCACTGATTACAGTTTTCATGGGCTTTGAGTTATTAAATACTCAAAGGCACCGATAACTGAATCGAGTCCGCACTACGGTTCAACAACTCTTTAGTAATCTTCTTTGCTTACGAGTTTGTACGCGATCTCGTCTTCCCTAGCCTGATCGGCTATATCATTACCGTGCTAAATTTTAACTGTGCTACCTGGTCCTTCTTTCTGAAGCACAATTCTCGACGTTGAGCTAAGCTTACGTCGACCTTCCTCATCATATCATTTCGTCTTGAACCACAAACTTGATTTCGAGTTTGTGTCGTACCCTTGGTTCCCATAACCTTTCGCTGCATCATCATTTGACTTGATGTCATCGCCGACCGATTACATCTTCACGAAATCTCTCGACAAATGTGTTGTGGTCGACATCAACATCTTGAGCTCTTCCAAGATATATATCGAATTCTTGATAAGAAATACCATCCGCGCCCCTCAATGGTTTGTGTTATCGCCGACCACTTTATTGCCTTCCGATCAACACAAACTTATTCATGTTCTGTGTTATACCTTGGGATCCTTACTATCCAGCAATTGTTCTCCATTACCTTGGAGTATTACCATCCTTTATGTCAAGAATGTCGTGAGAATTTCACCACCTCTTAAGAATTCGTGGTGTGGTGATACTTCTCACCCTCACCATTCTTGTTACCCGTGTTGTTTCAAACCGGAATACCGACAATTGAACTATGAGGTGTGAATTCAAAACTTCTAGCAACCCTATTGCTTTGGAGTGAATGGTCGAGTTTCATTCTAATTCTTTTGCTCGTCAAGTCACCATTCTAACATTGATCGTGCAACCTAGCCCATATTTTGGGTGCACCTTTCAACCAATGTTTAATTGTGTATGTCTTTCCTCGAGCCTACAACATTATATCATTTGAATTGACAAATGTCATCTTCTTGATCACATTATTGTGGAAAGCCATCCGTTTGAAATTCTCGATGAATTGTCGCTGAGCCCATCAGCCACCTCCTGGTCCTCTTCTTGGGTTAATGATGAACTCTTGTTAACGAAAATCACTTCATAGTTCATTTCCCGAGAATCTTACAATGTCATCTCGACAATTTGTGTTGCACCTTTCTTCTCAGGCATCCTGAATCTGAGGTATCCTGACACCAATCAGATCTGAATCTCGGTCAGATATGATGGTTGGAACATATTTCCAAGAGTTATAGCAACGGTCTTTATGTGACCCGGTAAGGTGATGTCGTGCCTAGCACACCTGGCCGGAGGCCCTATTGTTATATATTCCTTTTCAGCAAGGTTATCCATTCTTCCATGAGGAAATGGTAAGACCTATTCGATAAGTTGTTTCCGATGGATCCTTTGTATCCAAAGTCCGACCTTTGCTTAAAGGCCATGGCAATGCTATCTCGAAGCATGTCTGTGGTACTCCGATATTCAACAAGAACATTTGAAGCCCAATGCTAAATGTTTCCTGCTCAATTATCCAAACACCGCTGTATGGGTAATGTCATGAAATTCCTCTCCCCTTACATAAATGGTTTTCTACTTTCTAACCTGTCAAGGATATCATGCTCTGTTTGTCCTTGGGAAGGAAATACCCCTGAGATATGTGTTTTAACACATTTTCCTTTCAATTGTTACATTTAATCGATAGCATATTTTCCTTTCCATTGTTTGGGTTAACCTTTCTTGTGATCTATATGACCTAAGCAGTAATATTCTCCTGCTTATGTAAACACCTCGTGGTACCGCTCTGTCAGTAAGACCCTGTACTATTGTTGATGACATTCCGGTAGTCACCGATGGACGAGAACCTTGCCTATTGGCCGCCTCGTTCAACGAGCAGGAAAATGGTTCTCTTCGTCCCTCGCCCTTGGTATCGCTATTGTTGCCGACATAACTGATAGGCTACCCTCTGACATGCCTTGCTATCGTGACCGTGCAAGATGTCGGCCCCCTTCCTACCTTCAACCACATGGTGGGCCCATAACCCACAGTTCCACAGGATCGAAAACGACTCTCTTGTACACCCCTGTTCCCGAGTTAGTCCTCGTCGTGGACTCGTATGTAATTCACGGACCACCGTCCCAAGTGATCTATTTTGGTATCGACGCTTAATACTTATTCTCGTTGCCTCGAACCCCTTTCACCTTCGATTAGGCATCGAGCGCTTGCCTATCCGTTTGAAACTTCTCATGGTACCTCCTTACTTTGCTCTCGATATTTTCTTAAAATTCAATTCGAGAGTAACTTCCGCCACCTTCCTCGATGTTATCGACCGGATAGTCAACCTTGTAGAGGTCTCGTCCTTTGAAGCTACCCTTATGCTTTCCGTAAATGCGATGAAGATCCCCAAGGAAGGGCGACAACTTCATCATGATGACCCGAAGCAGAGAACTGAAGACATCAATGTAATGGATCGACCTCTTCGAGAAGAACACCCAACACCGAGAAGACTCGTTAGAATTTCGTAACCAAATCCCTTCCCCCTTAGTTCCCCTCTTAAATCTCGGGACGAGATTTCTTGTAGTAGAGGAGAATTGTGACGCCCGGGTAATTAAGCTACAGTAATTCTCTGCTAATGATGCCACGTCACCTCGATTTACCGTCGCTAAGGTCGCGTTAGTTCGCAACCGGTTCGAATTCAAATTCAAAATCAAGCAAACAATAAAAGTTTTCAATTATTAAAACTTAAATGTTCGGAGTGAGCCAAATAATGCATAAGTACTAATGGTGGAGAAACCAACTTGTTATAAAAGGTTTAAATGCACTTAGGTAATTAAAATAGTAGTTAAAACAATTACATAAATACATATTGGATTTTATTAAATATTAAAGTATTTTGTTTTGGGTTAATAATTACTATGGCAGTAGTATAATTATAGATGCAAGTTTAGATACTAGTGATAATCTTTATAAAACAGAAACTAAGAGGAAACTAAAATTTAATAGAAAAGAATAATAACTAAAGAGAAAAGAACAAATTAAAAAAAAAACAAGAATAAAACAACCCCCACTGGGCCTCGGCCCAGTGGCCATTGGGCTAGCAGACCGCCCGAGGCGCCCATAACCCCCACTCCACCGTGACCTAGATCGGTCCACCCACTTCCCCCCACGCCTCGCTCCTCCTCTCCCCACCTCGTCTGGATCGAGATCGGGGCAACCGTGCCCCGACCCCGTCGGCGCACGTCGCCATCCCCGTCGCACCTCGCCGCCCCATCATCGCCGGTGCTCCCTGTCGCCCGCCTCTTAAATCGCCTTTCAGCGGGACTACGCCGCCCCTCCACGCTGCAAGGCCTCCCCATCGCCGGACCGCAACCTCGTCGGACTGCCTCCTCCTCGTCTCCTCCTCGCGGACCTCCCGACCTCCGTCGAGCTCGCTGCCATTCCCCTACGGCCCCGGTGAGCCCCTCGCTCCCTCCCTCTCCCTCGCGCTTTTCGCGCTTTCGTCGCCCATGATCCCGCCGATATCTCATGCGCGGTTGGCGCTTTCGGCTGCGTCCGTCTGCGCTCACCGCGCCCGTGCCGTCTCGCCGCGCGCTGCGTCGCCTCTACTCCCGACCGCGCTCCCCATGCGACCCGTTCGCCCTGCTTTCGAACAGAAGCGCCCATGCGCTCCGTGCGCCCAGCGCGCGACAACGCCATCGGCCGCAGCCCACGGCGGCGTCGCCCCTCGCTGCTGCTGTTCGTGCCGCCGCTTTTTGTGCGTGCCCGACGCCACCCCTTGCCCACAGCCGCCCGCCCAGACACTCGCGCCCAGCCTTCCCGGCCGAGCCCGCCGTAGCCTCCGTCGGCCGCCCAGCTGATCCAATGACATCGCATGAGTTCGTTCCCTCGGGCATGCGCCCGTCCGTGCGCCCGAACGCCCAGCGCCCGTTAAGGCCCTGGGGCACTTACATGCGGGCCCCAGCGCCCAGAATGTTTATAAAATAAAAGAGTTAAAAAAATAATAATAATAAATAAATAATAAAATAATTAAATAAATAATAATAATTAAATTAATTAATTAAGGAATTAATTAAGTTAATTAATCATTATTAGATTAACCTAATTAACTAATTAGTTTAATTAAGCGAGAGTTAGATTAGTTAAACACCGATTAGGCTAAGCGATCGATGACCGATGGGACCCACACGTCGGTTTGACCGATCAACGTCCTATTGATCTGCGGCGTCATCTTGACGTCATGATGAGCGTCGGCATGCCTTTATTACGGATAATGTTGAATTTAAATAATTGAATAAATCCTAAAATGAATTAAATCTTTTAAAATTAATATAAAATAAACCGTAGCTCGGATGGAAAAACTTTATACATGAAAGTTGCTCGAGCGTCGAGACGAATCCGGATCGTGATCCGTTTATCCGCCACACATCCCTAGCATAGCAAACACGCAACTTTCCTCGCCGGTTCATATGTAGAAAATGAGAAACAGGAATACTTTCCGGATGTTTCCTTCACGCAGTATCACCTACCACTACGTTAGGTCACCCCTAGCACCGCTTATTGCAGCGTCTTGCTTTATGTTACGTTTGATTCCTCTGTTATTTATTGTGTTCCCCTCGTTACTTCTTTCCGGTAGACTTCGCAGACCGGTGCCGATGCCGTGTGTTCGACTACACGAAGATGGCCCCTCCTTCTTGTCTGAGCAACCAGGCAAGCCCCCTTGATCACCGGATATCGCCTATTCTCCTCTATCTTGCTTGCATTAGAGTAGTGTAGCATATTCTTGCTTTTCGTTGATCCTATTACGATGCATAGCGACATTGTTGCTACATCTGTTGATACCTTACCCATGATCCTAAATGCTTAGTATAGGATGCTAGTTTATCATCATTGGCCCTACACTCTTGTCGACCGCTATGCTATACTATCGGGCCGTGATCACTTGGGAGGTGATCACGGTATCTACTACATACATACATACTATACAGATGGTGACTAAAGTCGGGTCACTCGAGGAGTACCCGCAAGTGATTACGATGAGGGGGCTGAAAGGACGGTGGCTCCATCTCGGTAGAGGTGGGCACGGGTTCTGACGGCCCCGACTATTACTTTGTGGCGGAGGCGGCAGGCAGGTTGAGACCACCTAGGAGGCAGTGGGCTGGCCTGTTCGGCGTTCGCGGATACTTAACACGCTTAACGAGATCTTGGTATTTGATCCGAGTCCGGCCATTTGGTCTATACGCACTAACCATCTCGTGGGAGTAGTTATGGGTATCCGGCGTCGTGGTATCGGCGAAGCCTTCTTGACGCGGCGGCGAGTGGCGCGCGCGCGGATTGGAGCGTCGACTGCGCTTGTATTAGGGGCTAGTTACGCTTCGGCGCGTTATAACGTCTTGGTGTGCTAAGGCGATGGGCCCGGACCCTGTGCGCTTAGGTTTAGACCGGCGTCTTGACCGCTCTGTTGTGCCTAGGTGGGGCTGCGGCGTGTTGATCTTCGAGGCGGGCATGACCCAGAAAGTGTGTCGGCCAAATGGGATCAAGCGTGTTGGGTTATGTGGTGCACCCTGCAGGAAGTTTAATCTATTGAATAGCCATGTCCCTCGGTAAAGGGCGACCGGAGTTGTACCTCGACCTTATGACAACTAGAACCGGATACTTAATAAAACACACCCTTCCAAGTGCCAGATACAACCCGGTGATCGCTCTCTAACAGGGCGCCGAGGAGAGGATCGCCGGGTAGGATTATGCTATGCGATGCTACTGGAGATGCTACTTGGTGATGCTACTTGGAGATACTACTTGAAGGACTTCAATCTACTCTCTTCTACATCTTTGCGAGGCGGAGGCTGCGAGCGTAGTCTTCGACGGATTAGTTATCCCCTCTTATTACGGCATTCTGCGATTCGGTCCACGATATGGCCTTTACACATATACCCATGCATATGTAGTGTAGATCCTTGCTTGCAGTACTTTGGATGAGTACTCACGGTTGCTTTCTCCCCTTTTCCCCCTTTCCTTTCTTTACGGTTGTCGCAACCAGATCTTTGGAACCAGAGCGAGGCGCCACCGTCGGCGGCGACTACTACACTGGAGGTGCCTACTACTACGTGCAGCCGGCGGCGGCGACCGAGAGTAGTTTAGGAGGATCGAGGCGGGAGGCTGCGCCTCTTCGTCTGTATCGGTTTGTGCTAGCCTTCTTAAGGCAAACTTGTTTAACTTATGTACGTACTCAGATATTGTTGCTTCCACGACTCGTCTATGATCGAGCACTTGTATTCGAGCCCTCGAGGCCCTGGCTTGTATTATGATGCTTGTATGACTTATTTATGTTTTTAGAGTTGTGTTGTGATATCTTCCCGTGAGTCCCTGATCTTGATCGTACACGTTTGCGTGCATGATTAGTGTACGATTAAATCGGGGGCGTCACACGAGCAGTCTCGCAATACCATGCAAGCGTGTAAATGACATACCCACCTTCTCTGTTTTTCCTATCAGCGAACCTAGACTCCAAACAGTGAGAAAATCATTTAGCGGTGTCTCCGGTGCACCTGAGAGTCTGATTCAAACTTTTTTGAGTGGTATTCCCTTCAGCTCATGTTTTTTACACTCAACAAACTCAAGAAGGCATTTGCTGCCAGTAACCTTACTGAACCCAAACTTCAGGAGCCGATCAAGATCCTCCCTCCTAAGAAATTCCACAC
Source organism: Aegilops speltoides (assembly GCA_021437245.1). Lineage (NCBI taxonomy): Eukaryota > Viridiplantae > Streptophyta > Magnoliopsida > Poales > Poaceae > Aegilops > Aegilops speltoides. The sequence goes on along the minus strand of CM038141.1, from coordinate 367,015,458 downwards.
GATATACCTGATCCTCCACTCTGACCGGTGCCCAGCGGGAAAGAGTCTGAGACAAGCCTCCTGAGCTCCTTCGTCAGTGACCCCTATGTGACCTTAACCAAACTATTTCTGGAGCTCTCCAAACGGGATATCTTTGTAGCCGCATGCGGAGCCTAAAAAACACAATTTTATTATTGCTGACTCCGTAAATCGTCACAACGGGTTTAGGAGCCGAGAGAAGCGGACATTCGTCCGAAGGGTGCCCCGGTTTCAAACAGTTATCACACAGCTCAGCAGTGCAGTCGATCACAAAGTGCCCTGGCAAACCACATCTGTAGCAGGACATCTTTTCTTCCTTGTGAGCCGCCTTGTTAGCCCTCACATTATCTGCTTTGTCGCTCCCCTTGTCGCTAGCCGTGTCTCTATCACCCGCCGGTCGAGCAGCGGGTGTATGCTCTCGGAATAGATATGAATCTGCACTTGTCACTACCAGACCATCCTCTAGCTAACAAGTTATTCACTGTGAGTATATTATGCCTGAACGTAACCCAAAGAAAGACCTTAAATTTCAACAGAAATTTAATAAACCAAAGCTTATTATAAGGACAATCTACATGCATAACCTTCAACATACTCCCTCCGTTCCGAAATAATTGTCTTTCTAGCCATCTCAAATGGACTACAACATACGGATGTATGTAGACATGTTTTAGAGTGTAGATTCACTCATTTTGCTCCGTATGTAGTCACTTGTTAAAATCTCTAGAAAGACAATTATTTCAGAACGGAGGGAGTATTATATAAAGATTTTACCGAGAAGTTACCAGTATATAGAAAGATAGAGATAAGCGTATGAAAGATAGAGACTGGCATATCATAGGAGGATAATAAAATGTGCCAAAAATAAAATACATGAATCAAGGCAAAACCATTAATTGAGTTCCATAATACGGTGCATATCCTATTTATTGTATTTACTTACTGTTGTCTATTAAGTCCAATATATATTTAGTTTTTCCCCGCATGATCATTTCTGTTTATATTTTTGTCTCGATTTCTTTTAGTACTGCACTAAATCAAATAAATCGTCCTAAGATGGAATGCATTTGATGCAAAAGCAATTGACTATTACCAATCAAGTTTTATAATTTTTCAAACACTACCTGTACCCTATTCAATGTAAATATTTGCTCATGTTAGCACTCATGATAATCACTGTTTACATTCTGCTTTAGAATATTTTTTAAGCGTGAATATTGTATAGAAATTAGTCGTATGCCAGAGCGGTCGTTATAAATGTGGGTGGCGTGTGGTTCGCCTCCCACCCTCCTCACTGGACACCTAGCGAGAGAAGTGAGGCGGAGCCGGGGAGGCCGGGAGAAGAGGACGCCGCGGCCGCGAGGGGGAAGGAAGACCCGGCCGAGAGGCTGAGCTGCGGGATCCCGAGAAAGCCGCGGCGAAGTAACTGCACCCACTCTGCTGCCAACTCTGCAGTTTCGGCCGCGGGCGGCCTGCCACTGCCAGATAGCAGCACACAGTTAATTCCGCCGGCGCCTTGCAGCTTTACTCCCCCTCTCCGGCGACAGGTTGGTGCTGGCTGTTATACTAGTAATTTACTGGCTTGCATCCATATATAGCCACCGGCCGGTGCTTGTGCGATCCTCTGTTCCCTGCGGCCATTGCCTGCGTGTGTTTACATCGGGTCCCTTCTTGGTTTCTGCCGCGTGCGTGCGTAGCGTAGAGAGAAGCAGGGAAGGAGGATATGGTGCCGGGGGATCAGGCGGAGGAGTCCATCATGGCCATGGCGGACGGCGGCCACGGCAGCGGCAAGGAGGGCGCGCGCGTGATGGACGGCGGCGAGGAGTCGGAGCACGGGCACGGCGACGGCGGGTTCACCGTGAAGGACATGCTCTGGCACGGCGGATCCGTGTGGGACGCCTGGTTCAGCTGCGCCTCCAACCAGGTACGCATCTATCTTCTTCTCCGATCCTTGCGGGTTAACCATGGAAGGCATTTCTCATCGTCGCCGGTCGGTCCGGATCGGATCCGCGTGGGTGCGTGCGTGGGTGCAGGTGGCGCAGGTGCTGCTGACGCTGCCCTACTCCTTCTCGCAGCTGGGGATGGCCTCCGGGCTGGTGCTGCAGGTGTTCTACGGCCTCATGGGCAGCTGGACCGCCTACCTCATCAGCGTCCTCTACGTCGAGTACCGCGCCCGCAAGGAGAGGGAGGGCGTCAGCTTCAAGAACCACGTCATCCAGGTCGGTCCGTCGATCCATCACTCCACTCCGCTCCGCTCCACTCCACCTCAGTCAGTTTTTCAGTTTCCATCTTTCGTCCCCGGCTTTCCTGCATACGTTTCCAGTCTCTGGTCTGCACCGGAACTGGATCCCTCCGTCCCCTCTGGATGATCGTGATGCTCTGGAGTAGGGGACGAAAAGGCGCTTTGCATGCTGTGTGGACATGACCAGTTCCTTATCGCTGAAGCAAAACCGCATGACTGCATTATGCATGCATGCATGCACCCATCCGTATCGTATCCTTTCTCACATCAAACTCGAATGTGCTAGTCCCTGAATTCTTATGTTTCCTAGGACTAGGAGTACAGAATTGAATTGGTTGCTTTTCTCTCTTGCTGGTATACAGTGGTTCGAGGTTCTGGACGGGCTGCTGGGCCCGTACTGGAAGGCGGCCGGGCTGGCCTTCAACTGCACCTTCCTGCTCTTCGGCTCCGTCATCCAGCTCATCGCCTGCGCAAGGTTCATCCTCTTCCTTCCTTCACACCTGTTGATCTATGTATCTGCTGGAGATGCATGAACTGACATGTGGATTGCTGAAAAACCACCGTACCTATGGGCTATGGCAGTAACATCTACTACATCAACGACCGGCTGGACAAGCGGACGTGGACCTACATCTTCGGGGCCTGCTGCGCCACCACCGTCTTCATCCCCTCCTTCCACAACTACCGACTCTGGTCCTTCCTCGGCCTCGGCATGACCACCTACACCGCCTGGTACCTCACCATCGCCGCCGCCGTCCACGGCCAGGTCCCCGGCGCCAAGCACTCGGGCCCCAAAAGCCTCATGCTCTACTTCACGGGCGCCACCAACATCCTCTACACTTTCGGCGGCCACGCCGTCACCGTGTAAGTACTACAAACAATCTACCTGGCTACGTTGCTGAACTAGTGCACCACAGACACAGACACCAATATCTATCGTCTGCACTTTCACCTGGTGCAGCTTTTGCGTAGTGCTGCGCTAGGGAGGTCGTGGATAGAGTTGAAAACTGAAAATCCAGTGCTGATTGTCTCCATTGCATCGTTCGTTGGTCCCCCACCTCCTGGCCAACTTGCTTCACCATTGGTACCAATCCTAATGAGTTAAAAATGGTTCATGGTTCATGGAAAACCAGCTGTCGTAGCTTCTTACCGTCGGTAGGCAGGCACTAAAGCCAGCTGCTAGTAGGTGATCAACACTTACAGTCCTACTCGATCAGTGCCCTCTGCTAGGCACTATGAATTTCAATACTCCTCATGAGCAAGCCTTTATTCCCCCATCCTTCATTCCCTAGCTCATCCTCATTCTTAATATATGACTGCTCGATCCATGATGATCCTCGTGTCACGACTAATGATTATGGCCAACGCGATCGAGGAATAATCGGTGTTGGTATGTGCGGTGTTCAAACTCCCGGTTGTTAATTGGAGAGGCCTTTGTCTTAAGAAATTCGGCTGCGTTTTCTTTTTCGGTGATAGAAATGCTCTTTCCAGACTAGGGATTAGATGATGTGGACGGGCTTCCATTTCGCTAGTGCGGGGTTCACATCAACTAAAACGAAATCGGTCCTCGTGCGGGCCATCGCTTGTCTATAATTCCGAGTCTATTAGTAGCAACTAGCAACCTTTGGTTAGTGGAGACAAAGGCGCCACAATGACCTACTTTGGGTATTCCATCCAAAATCCTTCAGTTTGAGTGCTTGACAAATGACAATGGCCCTTCTCGTTTGCCATTCCTTGCAATAGAAGCTACTCAGTGATGCATATTTGCCCTTGATAATAGCCTTGAGAATTGAAAGTCGGGCGGGATTCCTCACGTCCCAATCCTCCTAAATGCCCTCCTGACTAGGAGAAGCACTGCTTTTCATTCCATCAACCTTAAAGCATACTATGTGTGTACGTAGTACGCTAATTCCAAAGGGTTTATATTCTCATTATGTATTTATTTTCTCCCGAAAAGATTCTATTCTATATGTAACTGCCTGCCGTTATGATGAGATGATCGGTTTCTTTTCTTTTTTTGGTAATAATTAACTGATCGATCAGGCAATATGTTGCTCCCACGAAATTGTCCATGCAGTGTACCTTGCTTATAGTACTTTCTTTTTGGAGGAGAAGTTGCTTATAATACTTGGAACAGCCCAATATTTTTGTACATAGAAACTGACTTTGGCTGTGCGCATGCATGCATGCATGCAGAGAGATCATGCACGCGATGTGGAAGCCGCGCAAGTTCAAGTACATCTACCTGGTGGCGACGCTGTACGTGTTCACGCTGACGCTGCCGTCGGCGTCGACCATGTACTGGGCGTTCGGCGACGCGCTGCTCACGCACTCCAACGCCTTCTCGCTGCTCCCGAAGTCCGGGTGGCGCGACGCGGCGGTCATCCTCATGCTCATCCACCAGTTCATCACCTTCGGCTTCGCGTGCACCCCGCTCTACTTCGTGTGGGAGAAGGCCATCGGCATGCACCACACCGGCAGCGTCCTCCGGCGCGCGCTCGCGCGGCTCCCCCTCGTCCTCCCCATCTGGTTCCTCGCCATCATCTTCCCCTTCTTCGGGCCCATCAACTCCGCCGTCGGCGCGCTCCTCGTCAGCTTCACCGTCTACGTCATCCCCGCCGTCGCCCACATGCTCACCTACCGCTCCGCCCACGCCAGATCGGTAAGCTTGCTTGTCCACGTCCAGTGTCAACCTGTATTATGTGCTCTTGTTTGACGTGGTGTTTCTCTTGGGTGCGATGCAAATCAACCAGAATGCGGCGGAGAAGCCGCCGGCGTTCCTGCCGAGCTGGAGCGGGATGTTCGTGGTGAACGCGTTCGTGGTGGCGTGGGTGCTGGTGGTCGGGTTCGGGCTCGGCGGCTGGGCCAGCGTGTCCAACTTCGTCAAGCAGATCAACACCTTCGGGCTCTTCGCCAAGTGCTACCAGTGTCCCCCGAGGGCGCACCTCCCGGCAGCGGGGTCGCCCCTGTCAGCGCCGGCGCGCCACTAGCGCACGCCGTCGACCAGACCGTGGCAATGTGCCAGCCGGACAGAAGAAGCTCCGGTCGATCCGTGCACTAGAGTACCGGCTTTAATTTGTTCCTAGTTACTGATCGCCTTGCGATATAGCACTACGAACCTTCTAAAGTGTTACTGCAGCTAGCACCTAGCATAGTAGAACAGCCTCCGTGTTTGTCACTCGCATATAAGAGCATCTACAGTCGGGCCTCTCGTATCCCGTCCGGTCACTGGCCGTTAAAAACAATCGACCCAATCAGACCTCTCAAACCACGGACAAACGCCCGGGCTGATACCTCTTATATGCAGCCCAAACAGGCGGCTAGGACACGCCCGGGCGCGTCCGCCTGACAAGCCCGACCCACCACCAACCCCACAAAAAAACCCAATCCGGACGGTGAGCTCAAACCCTAGCTCACTCTCTCCCTCTCTCTCTCGCTCCGTCCACTCTTCTTCCTCTTCGGTTCCGATCTCATCCACCATGATGAGCAGCTCCGACAGCGACTCTGGCTCGGAGCTCGACTACGAGGAGATGGCCCTCCGCATTGCGCTGGAGCAAGGTGGAGACCTGCGGCAGCTCCGGATCTGGAGCGTCACCGCAGCTACCGCACTGGCGCCGGAGCTGGACCCTCCCGGCCCGCGCGCAGCGATGCAAGGATAGCACAGTCTGCGCCGGCTCCGCGCCATCTCCTTCCCCCGCCGACCGCTCCTCCATGCTGCCAGCGCTAGGTGCTTGTGCCCGCGTCGCCGGCCCACGCGTGCACTCCGGAGTCGGAGGCGTGCCACGCGCCGCAAGAGGGACGCGGCGGAGCAGTCCGCGCGCCGCCGCCGCGGGACAGAGCCAGATGCCGAAGAGGACGCGTGTCTCCTCGCATGGGTCTACCGCCGCTCCGTCACGACGGCGGAGACGGACGCTTGCCGCCTCCGACGGAAGAACGCCAAGGCACTCCGGTTTGCTATTGAGTAGTCGGAGCGCGAGGCGAATGAGGCAACGACGGAGAAGGCTCGGGTGGCAAGGTTGAAGCGGGAGCAGGACAGGGCGGTCCGTCGGATGAAGGGGGCTCATCGTCCTCTCTGACTCTGACTCTGACTCTGACAATGGCGACAACTGCACCTCCTCGTCGGATGACCAAGACCCTCCACCAGCCGCGGACGCCTACAGCTGCGCCGGCGACCAGAAGGGCAAAACCCCGGCGATCGGAAGTGGTGATCCCCCCTCCTCCTAAATGTTTATATCATTTTTAGTTGTAGAAGTTTAAGAACTTGTCCAGGGACAAACTATGATCTTTTGGATGTGGTGAAGTATGTTAATGTCCGTTTACAGCCGATTTTTTTTGTCCATCGTTTGATCACGTAGGATAGATCAATGTTTGCATGTGTAGTATGGATATAAGGCGCCGAATATGAGATACGTGGATGCAGAGTGACAAATATGAGGGTGCCAAGTCAGTGTCGGGCGCGTCCGGGGACATTTGAGGGGCCGGATTTGCCAAGTCCGACTGTAGATGCTCTAAGTTCGGAAAAACAATGGTATCCTCTCGGTAGAGCTTGGGGCCATTTCCGTGGATTTATATTTCGACTTCTCAAAATGTAGATGGCTGATTTACAGAAGTTCACGTAAGAGCGTCTCCAATAGACGGTCCATATATAAAAATAATGAACTTTTGGAGCTTCGAGAGCAAAAGGCGCTGCTCCAACAGATAGTCCATATGTAAAAAAAATTGGACCACCGCTTTCCGGAGATGTAAAATTGAAAACTTCGAGATGCAAATTTACATCACGAGATACAAGTGATGTAAAACCGCGGCCGCCCGCCAAACGACCAACCGCCAGTTCATTCCCCTTCCGTCTTGCGACCCGCCCCACCCCCTTCCGCCACCGCCGCCTTCCGCTGCCGCCATGGCCGAAGCCGGCGACCCCACCACTTTCACCGCCGCCGCCACAGCCGATGGGCTGACCCACGTCGCCGCATCCGTTGCCGCCGTGGCGAACTCGCCCTCCGCCGCCGCGTCCATGCCGCCGCCCCCCGCCCGCCGCCCCGACAGGTCGCCACCACGCCAGCGGTTCCTACAAAGGCAACGAAGGCATGAGGCGGAGGCAAACGGCCAGCGTATCGCGGCCGGAACCCAGCCGAAAGTGCGGCTCGGCCGGCCAAAATCTCGAAGGCAGCCGCGGTGGCTCGGGCCGCCGACTCGCAGCCACGGCCGGCGGCGTACTCCTCGAGCAGCCAAGGAGCCGTTCCTCCACCTCCGCCGCCGCCATCGCCGGCCGTGGAGGAAGATGTGGCCACGCCGGCGGCCACCGCCTCCAACATGTTCGATGATATGTCGCAAAGGTAAAAAAACATTTTGTGCTCTCGTTTGTTGTTTCAAATTGAATGTGATGTTGAATGTTTGTACCTTCAATTGTAGTCTTGATGATGAAGCTTTTTTGCACGCGACAAATGTGCCAAATGATGATTATGTGTCGCACGATTATGTGTCACAAGAATATGAAACCCAATATGGTTATGACAATCTTGACATGGACGATGAGGGCTTTGTTGCGAAGGGAAGAAGTGGAAATTATACCAATGCGGAGATGTGTTGATATGCACCGCATGGAAGAAAGTTTCTCAAGATGCATCCGTTGGAAGCGACCAAACGGTAAACACCTATTGGCAACCCGCATCGAGGATTATTTCGATGAGCGCAACACAAGTGGTCACTTCCGTTCGAGCGACTCTCTTCGCCAATGTTGGTCCACCATAAACGCCGAATGCCAAAAGTGGGTCGGTTGATTGTCAAATGTTGCTCACATGAACCCAAGTGCGGTGATAGTGACTTGGTAAAAATTTCCTTTTCGTGCGTGCTTTTTCAAAATTAGATTGTTCCACATTTTGATGATGATGTGTTGGTTGTTTTATTGTAGAAAATGATTGCCCAAGGATTATTTCGAGAGAGGAACATGAAAGGCGAGAAGAAGAAAAAGAAAGGAAAAGCTTTCACTTTTCATCATTGCTACAAAGAGCTCAAGGATGAGGAGAAGTGGAAAACTAGAGAGACTTTTGATGCTTCAAAGAAGAAGAGTGGTGATTGAGGATGAAGAAGATGATGCCGGTGAGGATTGGAGCCCCACTCCTCACTCCACGACAAAATCTTATAGGCCCGATGGAAACAAGAAAGTGAAGGGAACCAAGGTTGGAGACAATGATCTCAAGGAAGGATTTGATGCCATTATCACGGCGAGGAAAGAGTATGCCGAACAAAATAGAATGTTGAAGCTCAAGGAAATGGAGGAGAGGAGTGAGGCCGAGCGGTGGAGAGCGACGGCCGAACAAAAGAGAGCGGCGGCCGAGGAGAGGAAGGTGGAACTAGAGGAGAAAAAGACCGCGACCAAGGAGATGATGATGGTCAAGGAGAAGGCACTCAAGTTTATGTTCATGGACACATCTAGTCTTGATCCCAAGGCAAAGGCCTATGTTGAACTTTGTCATGATGAAATGCTCATGAGGCAAATGATGATGGGAGGTGCCATGGTAGGTGCCATGGGAGGAGGCATGGAGGTGCGATGGGTGGCTACATGAACATGATGGGAGGTGCCATGAATGGTGCATTTGGCGGAAACATGGGAGGTGGCTTCGGTGGCAACATGGAAGGTGGCTTTGGTGGCATGGGAGCCGGCTTCAGAGGCAACATGACCGGCATGGTAGGTGGCTTTGGCGGCAACATGATGGGCGGCTACGGAGGCAACATGGTCGGCATGGGAGGTGTCTTTGGCGGCAACATGATGGGTGGCAACGGACCGACATGGGAGGCAATGAAGGTGCTTCCAGTTGTGCTCTCGGCAACGATGATTCACCGCTTCACAACGTCGACAAAGAAGCCGATGATGATGATGATTGTACCATGATTTACAATGCTGGCGGTGTTGATGATCCGCATGAATGATATTCATGTGTATTTTAATTTGTAGGCCGAAAAACTTTGATTGAGACGTTGCTCTTTTGGTAGAGGTATTTCAAAATATGATGATGACGATGCACTTTTGTTATGATTTGAACTATGATGATGATGCACTTTATTTCAAATTTTAAGTGATGAATGCAAAACCGCGGCCGTACATTGGCTGAACAACAACCACGAGGCAGCCGGCCGGTTTTGCATCTTTGTTTTGGACCATCTGTTGGAGATGCTCTTTTATTTACATCTTCGTTTTGGACCATCTGTTGGATTTGAGCTTTTTCGGAGATGTAAAAAGCACTTTTTGGTGCTCCACATTTGGACCATCACCGGTTTGGACCACCAAAATATACATCATCCATTAGAGATGCTCTAAGAGGTAGACTGTTTTCCAAATTTGGATTCCCTTGGTATCCATTACTCATAGCGAGAAGGTAGATTGTTTCGCTATAATCAATGAAGCAGTGCATTGGCGACGACGGGAGGAGACACGTTTTCGTTGTAACCAGCAAACTGAAAAGGTACAACCGATGAGCTGCGATGGCGAAACTGGGAGTGGTGACCCAGGAGACGACAGTGCATGCAGCATGCACATGTTTGGCGAGCGAGGACGGCAAGGGGTGGTGCACCATGCTGCAACCATAAGGCGGCGAGCTGCAAGCCCTGTCGGTCGAGGCTATGTGTCAGCGACCAAGCAGCTGTGCCCATCCATGGCTGAAGCTGCAAGCAGCCATGGCTAAACCACCACCCATCGATGGCGGGGTGCCGCAGGGAGGGCAAACGGGGAGGAAAATGACGGCGAGGGGAGGGAGGAGGGGGTAGTGACGTGTGGGGATCCCAAAGAAGTTGGGCGACGCTCTCTCCTCTTCTTTTTTTTCTTCCTGCACGCATTGGGCAAGATGAAGTAAGTGGGAGAAAGGAAAAAAACCAGGCAGTCAACAGTTGGTGGATCTAACAGCTCGCGCGCGATCGGACATGATTTTTACCAGTCGGTCGGCCCCTAGTAGCCGCCTAGCGATAAAGAGAAAATTAAGCCCTAAAAAGCCAAAGATGTTTGGTGCAAAAAATGTGCCAAAAACAGAGAGGGTAACCTTCAGAGTGTGTTTTTGTTCATCTTAGACAACAATGAAACATAATGATATAAAGCAAATACTATTGAATATGAGAGTTCTATCGTACTTGTAGTGGCCGGACCCATTACCGCGATTTGATGGCTTTGGGAAAGCAACGAATAACACATCTATCCATTTGAGATAAGTCATCGGTGTCTTTAGAGGTCATTTTCACTAACTTGGTCTGTTCTTAGAAGGGTTATGTTCGTCTCTTTTGAGTGGATGTTTTAGTGGTGATATTTCCTTTTTAGAATCTTGAAATGGAACCATGGGCATGGCAAGTGAGCACCGTCGCCCCCCGTCTATAGTGTGTTCGGTGTGTTTTCGGCTAATGAGACAAGGGCCCGCTTGGGTTTGTATTGCATGTGCTTGGGCTGTTGAGCCATCGGCTCATTTTGGGTCTGTATCCTGGACCTTTGTTTTGTTTTCTTAAACCTTGTATAAACCGCAAAGGCAGATTTTATAAGTCCATCCTTGATCCTTGCAATCCTACAGTGATTTTGGTTGTCTGATTTCTCTTGTTACCAATGTGCTTGGGTTGGTGATGTCAGAAAAACGAAAATGCTAAAATCCTGACATTATATTTTTTTTAAGCATGGCAAATCGAATGTGGCCAATTATGTTGTAGTAGGAATGGCAATTTTCTTTAGCAAGCAGGGTAATTCCTTATTTCCTTTAGCAAGCGGAGCAATTCCTGACAAAAAAGTAAGCCCCCCTTCAATTTGTAGAAATTTTGTAGGAATTCCTAGGATAGGATTTCTATGGGAAATTTTCCTTAGAGTCCATTGGATTGTAGGAATAGAATCATATTCCTATGAAGTATTCGTCATATCCTCCATATTTCATAGGAAAATAAACATTAGTCTAGTCTCAATGAAAAAATCCTATGATTTGAAGCAAATGACATTTCTTTTTCTATTCATATTCATAGATTTTCATATAAATGTCATCTCATTTTCTATGACTTTCCTATTCCCTTGACTTTTCTACCCTATGGACCAACTAAGGCCTAAACATGAGAAGGATTTGTCATGCTTGCTAAAGGAAATTTCCATTCCCGCAATAACATATTTTGCCATCTCAAACGTTCGATTGCGGGGAAACCCTTGGATGGCTCTCCTCTCCCCCTCCTCTCCCTCCCGTGCTCCACCTCCCCACCCTCCCCATTGTCCTGCTCCCTCCAGCAACCGCGGGCCGCCCCTACATCCTCCTCCCCCGTGCTTCCCCTCCGCCTCTGGCATCGGCCTCTTCTTTCGGTGCTCCCCTCCCCCTCCCATGGATCCCCTCCTCGTCCTCCCACCCTTGGATCTGGCTCCGGCAACAAATTCTGGGCCTTATCTGCTGATGGGGGTGAGGTTGATTCTGACTCCGATTCTGACCTTCCCCCTCTCGCCACTTCTTCTCCTCCTGCTGTGGCGCCGCCGCTGAGGTCGGAACTGACGGGGCACGTCCGGAAATTTGCCCAGGGTGGGCGCGGTCAGTCGGTGCTCTCTGATGCGGCGGTTGGATCTGCTGGTTCCAGGTTGGGCGTGGTCGTCGGCGGAGTCGTTCTGGGACGGTCTCCTCGCCGGACCGTGCTGCTTTTGGGGCTGCCCCTGTGCGGGATGGCAGTCTGGCGCATCCTTCTTGCTCCCCTCCGTCCTCGTCGGCGGCGGTCAGGTTGGGACCGGCGCTGCTGGTGGCGGCGACGGACGGTCCTCCGTCACCTCCAACCCTAGATCATGTTCCCGAGCAGGAGGCTTGTGGGCCCCTGGCTCGACCCACTTTGGCCCTGTCTAGGCCGTCTGGTCCAATTGAGCCACCACCGCTAACATCTTCCTGTGATTTCCCCCCTCTCTCCATTCTGGGCCCTGGGCCTATTTTGGCCCAGCGGCCCTCTCCCCCTCTTGCGAGCCCGACCTGCATGCCCCCTCCTGGCCCGGCGTGCTCCGGATATTTATGGGTCCGCAAGGGTTCCCCCCCCCATTCCTAGGGTTTCCTGCCTCTCGATCTGACTTGCGTCGCTTCCGCCTCCGCATCCCTCTCTACGCAGATCCCCTTCCCCTCCCACCCCCCTCTCTCTCCTTCGCGGCTGTTTTGGCCATGGATCGCTCCCGCGGCTCCTCGAGTGAGGCCATGTCGGGCCAGAAGCGGCGGTGGGAGGACTCGGGTGGCGGATCTGGAGCTCCATGCATCCCTCCGTTCGAAGCTTGAAGCTGATAAGGAAGCTCGGTCGCAAGTGGCCCGCGACCGCGAGGCCTAGGCGGCGGGGCCTGAGTGGCTCCAGAAGGATGAGCGCGCTCAGTCAGCTGCGGCGTCCGTGGCATTTTCGGGTCGGAGGCCCCAAGATCGGGTGGATCTAGGGTCAACCCCTGGGAGGCCGCGGCGGCTGGCGGTGGTTCTGGCCCTGGTTCTCGTCCCCCCCTTTCCTCCGTGCGGTCCGCTCCCCCTGGCTCGTGGTGGTGGTTGCTCCTCTGGCCCCTCGTCGGGGCCCGGCGGGCGCTCGATGGGGCGTGGGGGCGCTGGATCAGGTGCCTTTGGGTGTCGTTCTCCGGCGTCCGGCCCCGGCTCGTCTTCTGCTGCCTTAGGGGACGGGATCTTGCCCCCTTCCCCTCCTCCGTCGGCTCGTCCGTCCCCTCCGCTTCCCCAACCACCCAACCCTAACCTCACCTGCTTTGCTTGCCACCAGCCCGGCCATTTCCAGTCTCGTTGCTTCAATCCACCTTTCTGTCTCATCTGCAAAGAAGATGGCCACCTCACGGTGGACTGTCAGAACCATCATAAACCTGCTTCCTTTAAGCTCTACGGTCAAGGCCTCCCTGGGTGCTCTTTCTATGCCCTTGACAGCGAGATCCCTCTGGTGGTAGTGGCCCCTGCGCTATCCAATGCCGCTATCATCTCCATCAAAGATCACAAAATCTCTCCCCAGACCCTCCTGGACGAACTCAAGCTGTGGGATGACTAAGGCTGGGATTGGCAGATCCGACAGCTCTCTGACTTTGAATTCGCTGTGGTATTCCCCTCCAAAAGTAGCCTCAAGATGATCTCCTCTTGCACGAGTTTTACTCTACTTCTCAACCAGCTTGTTGTGTCAGTGAAGGCGGCTTCTAATGGCGCCAAGCCCATATCCTCCCTCTCGGAAACCTGGGTCCTCATGGATGATATTCCCCCTACTTTGCGCTCTGCTGAATTTGTGATGTCCTTTGGTGTCTTGATCGGTAAGCCTATCATGGTTGATCCGGAGTCCCTCTTTGTCCTTGGCCCCGTTCGTCTCAAGCTTTGGGCGGTGGACCCTCTTTGTATTCATGGATCTGTTGGCGTCTTCCCTTTGTTTGACGGCTTCAGATTGCGAGTCCGCTTAGAGGGTGGCGCTAACCCCAATTCTCCTCCTCCACCACCTCCTCCTTTGGCTGCGAACCGTGGTGGAGGTGGTGATGATGCTGCCAACATGAGCGGGGGCTCTCATTTTAACTTCACGACCTCTGAATGGGATGGAATGGGCTCGGAATCCAGGGAGCTCTTCAAAGACAATGCCCCAAAGAGCATGGATGTTGGGAAGGATGTGGTGGTGGAGAAGCCGTCTGACCAGGTTGCCCTGACTGTCCCCCTGGCCGGCACGCCTGTTTCTGGGGCATGTTCCAACTTGTCGGTCCGTCCGGGCTCGCCGTCTCTCTCTAGCATTGAGGATCTTCCTGCCTCCCCACTGTGTACTCCTACTGGCTCCCTTCCCAAGTGCAAATCTTCTGTCCGGAAGTTCTCGGCCTGCAGCCGGGCCTCTTCGGGCACCAAGCTTTCCACGGTGGGGCTCTGTCGCCACCTGGACGCTGACATGGGTGACGCAGCTGGCCAGGTTTCTCCGGTGGCGCCGCATTCTACTCCGATCTGCTCCCCTTCATCAACGGCTCGCAAGAGTGGTCAGATTCACGACAGCGGAGTGCGGGTGGTGGACAAGGCTGCTCATCGTGCGGCGGCTCATGACCTTCCGGCTTCAGGAACTCTCCCAACCCCTTCCCCGACGCATTCTTTGAATTCTCCCCCTCCCCTATTAGGCTTGTTCTTCCCTCCTATTCGGATGATCATTTGACAAAGGTGCTCACGGATGTTGGTATTTCGCTTGATCATCATGTTGGGTCTCCATCCTCTCTACTTGCTCTGATTAGGGCCAATGAGGTGGCCCAGGCTGCGATTGCCAAAGCAAAAGATATTGCGGCGGCTCCTCCCGCTCTTTTGGTTGTGGCCGAAGTGTTGGGGAACGCGGTAATTTCAAAAATTTCCTACAATCGCGCAAGATCTATCTAGGTGATGCATAGCAACGAGAGGGGAGAGTGTGGCCATGTACCCTCATAGACCGAAAGCGAAAGCGTTCAATAACGCGGTTGATGTAGTCGAGCTTCTTCACGATCCAACCGATCAAGTACCGAACGCACGACACCTCCGTGTTCAGCACATGTTCAGCTCGATGACGTCCGTCGTGCTCTTGATCCAGTTGAGGACGAGGGTGAGTTCCGTCACCACGACGGCATGGTGACGGTGATGATGATGCTACCGACGCAGGGCTTCGCCTAAGCACTACGATGGTATGACCGAGGTGTGTAACTGTGAAGGGGGCACCGCACACGGTTAAGAGAAACTTGTGTGTCTTTGGGGTGTCCCCTGCCCACGTATATAAAGGAGGGAGGGAGAGAGGCCTGCCCTCCTAGGGGCGCGCCAAGTGTAGGGAGCCCTACTAGGACTCCCAAGTCTTAGTACGATTCCCTTTCCTTTTCGGAGTAGGAAAGAAGGAAAGGAGGGAGAGGGAGAAGGAAAGGGGGGCCGCGCCCTCACCCCTTGTCCAATTCAGTTTGGGCAGGGGGGAGGCACGCGCCACCTCATGGCCCTTCTTTCCTCTCTCCACTAAAGGCCAATAAGGCCCATTAACTTCCCTGGCGAATTCCTGTAACTCTCCGGTACTCTGAAAATACTCGAATCACTCGGAACCTTTCCAATGTCTGAATATAGCCTTCCAATACATCAATCTTTACGTCTCGACCATTTTGAGACTCCTCGTCGCGTCTATGATCTCATCCGAGACTCCGAACAAACTTTGGTCATCAAAACCATAACTCATAATACAAATCATCATCAAACGTTAAGCGTGCGGACCCTACGGGTTCGAGAACTATGTAGACATGATCGAGACACATCTCCGGTGAATAGCCAATAGTGGAACCTGGATGATCATATTGGCTCCTACATATTCTACGAAGATCTTTATTGGTCAAACCACATAACAACATACGTTGTTCCCTTTCTCATCGGTATGTTACTTGCCCGAGATTCGATCGTCGGTATCATCATACCTAGTTCAATTTCATTACCGACAAGTCTCTTTACTCGTTCCGTAATACTTCATCCCGCAACTAACTCATTAGTCACATTGCTTGCAAGTCTTATAGTGATGAGCATTACCGAGAGGGCCCGGAGATACCTCTCCGAAACACGGAGTGACAAATCCTAATCTCGATCTATGCCAACCTAACAAACACCTTCGGAGACACCTGTAGAGCATCTTTATAATCATCCAGTTACGTTGTGACATTTGATAGCACATAAGGTGTTCCTCCGGTATTCGGGAGTTGCATAATCTCATAGTGTGAGGAACATGTATAAGTCATGAAGAAAGCAGTAGCAATGAAACTGTAACGATCATAATGCTAAGCTAACAGATGGGTCATCACATCATTCTCCTAATGATGTGATCTCATTCATCAAATGACAACACATGTCTATGGTTAGGAAACATAACCATCTTTGATTAACGAGCTAGTCAAGTAGAGGCATACTAGGGACACTATGTTTTGTCTTTGTATTCACACATGTACTAAGTTTCCGGTTAATAAAATTCTAGCATGAATAATAAACATTTATCAAGAAATAAGGAAATAAATAATAACTTTATTATTGCCTCTAGGGCATATTTCCTTCATGAAGTGGGTTCGGGAGGGGGGAGACAGCCAGTGCTGCTGCTCCCCGGGTCTCTGTGAAGAAGGGTGCCCCTAAACGCGCTAAACCCTGCCTGGCACCCTACAGGTCGAGCTTACGTACTAAAAACTTGTCCTTCGAATGAAAGCTCTATTTTGGAATGTGAGAGGTTTCGGGGCTCGGGGGCGCCGGGACCAACTCAAAGACATCGTCGGGGCCGATAATATAGATCTGATTGGTCTGGTTGAGACTTTTAAACCCTCCTTTGCCCACCACGAGCTTTCTGCAGTTACGGGTGCTGATCGTTTTGATTGGAATTTTATTCCCTCCTCGGGCCACTCGGGTGGCATTCTGATAGGCTCTAAGCGTGAAGTTTTTGACTTTGTAGCCTTCGATTATGGTATTTTTTGGGCCAACTCTGTTGTGTTTCACAACCAACTCAATACGCTTTGGGAAGTTGAAAGTGCAATTATCCCTAGGTGGTTTTGGTAATTCATAACAACATATAGCTCATTGAGCTAATGCTATTCCAAGACTATTATTTCAGGAAACCTCAATGAATGGCATGGCATGGATGATGAAAGTGGATCCCTCAAAATACTAAGGACAAAGGATTGGCTCAAGCGCAAAAGCTCAAGACTCTTCATTTTATATTTTAGTGATCCAAGATCACATTGAGTCTATAGGAAAAGCCAATACTATCAAGGAGGGATGATGTGTTGCTTAATGAGCCTCTTGCTTCATGTGCTTAGTGATATGCTCCAAAACCCTCAACTACTTTCCCACATCCACAAATGACCTAAACCCAAAGCCAAAATCGGTCACACCGATTCTTCCTATCCGGCGCCACGGATTCCAAAAGTCATAGCCACAGCCACAAACCCTAAGCAAATCGGTCTCACCGATAGGGATCTCGGTCTCACCGAGATGGGATTGTAATCTCTCTGTTTCCCTTCGTAACGTTTCGGTCCAACCGAAGTGAGCGATCGGTCCCACTGAGATTGCAATGTAAACTCTCTGTTTCCTTTTTGTAACATTTCGGTCTCACCGAAAAGAGCAAATCGGTCCCACCAACTTTACCTGACCAACTCTCTGGAAAGCTGATTACCAAATCGGTCTCACCGAGTTTGTGTAATCGGTCTTACTGAGATTACGTTATGCCCTAACCCTAACCGAATCGGTCTCACCGAGATGCATGTCGGTCCCACCGAAAATCACTAACGGTCACTAGGTTTACTAAATCGGTCCAACCGAGTCTATTGAATCGGTCCCACTTAGTTTGGTAAATTGTGTGTAACGGTTAGATTTTGTGTGGAGGCTATATATACCCCTCCACCTCCTCTTCATTCGTGGAGAGAGCCATCAGAACGAACCTACACTTCCAACTTACCACTTCTGAGAGAGAACCACCTACTCATGTGTTGAGGCCAAGATATTCCATTCCTACCATATGAATCTTGATCTCTAGCCCTCCCCAAGTTGCTTTCCACTCAAATCTTCTTTCCACCAGATCCAAAACCTATGAGAGAGAGTTGAGTGTTGGGGAGACTATCATTTGAAGCACAAGAGCAAGGAGTTCATAATCAACACACCATTTGTTACTTCTTGGAGAGTGGTGTCTCCTAGATTGGCTAGGTGTCACTTGGGAGCCTCCGACAAGATTGTGGAGTTGAACCAAGGATTTTGTAAGGGCAAGGAGATCACCTACTTCGTGAAGATCTACCGCTAGTGAGGCAAGTCCTTCGTGGGCGACGACCATGGTGGGATAGACAAGGTTGCTTCTTCGTGGACCCTTCGTGGGCGGAGCCCTTCATGGACTCGAGCAACCTTTACCCTTCGTGGGTTGAAGTCTCCATCAACGTGGATGTACGACAGCACCACCTATCGGAACCACGCCAAAAACATCCGTGTCTCCAATTGCGTTTGAATCCTCCAAACCCTTCCCTTTACTTTCTTGCAAGTTGCATGCTTTAATTTCCGCTGCCTATATACTCTTTGCATGCTTGCTTGAATAGTGTGATGATTGCTTGACTTGTCCTAAAATAGTTAAAATCTGCCAAACTCTAAAATTGGGAAAAGGTTAAGTTTTTATTGGTCAAGTAGTCTAATCACCCCCCTCTAGACATACTTCAAGGTCCTACAAGTGGTATCAGAGCATTGGTCTCCATTTGCTTTGATTTCCATAGCTTTTGGTGGTCATAGCCTTGGTTTCACAACCTAGGAGAGTATGGCGTCTAGCGAGGGAAATTATCACCGTAGAGGTCCTTACTTTGATGGTACTAATTTTGCTAGTTGGAAGCATAAGATGAAAATGCATATTCTTGGACATAACCCCGCCGTTTGGGCAATTATTTGTATTGGCTTGCAAGGTGAATTCTTTGATGGGAGAGAACCGAACCGTGAAGCTAATGCGGAAGAATTGAATATGCTGCAATACAACGCTCAAGCTTGTGATATCATCTTCAACGGATTGTGCCCCAAAGAATTCAACAAAATCAGCCGTCTTGAGAATGCAAAGGAAATTTGGGATACTTTGATTGATATGCATGAAGGTACCGAGTCCGTCAAGGAATCCAAGTTGGATGTGCTCCAAAGTCAGCTTGACAAGTTCAAAATGAAGGATGGTGAAGGTGTCGTTGAAATGTACTTTAGGCTTGCTCTTATCACAAATGAGATTGCCGGCTTAGGGAGTGAAGAGATGACCGACAAATTCATCATCAAGAAGATCCTAAGAGCATCGGATGGAAAGTATGATACCGTGTGCACATTGATTCAAATGATGCCAAACGACAAAGATCTCAAGCCAACGGAAGTCATTGGAAGAATTTGCTCATGAGATGTCACTCAAGGATAAGGAGGAACTTCACAACAAGTCAAGTGGTGCTTACAAAGCCTCAAGTGAAGCCCCCACATTATCAAGTGAGAAACAAACCTTCAATGAAGAATTGAGCTTAATGGTGAAAAACTTCAACAAATTCTACAAGAGTAGAAGCAAAGAAAGAAGCTCCAAGTCAAGGTCTTACAATGACAAGAGATCTTCTAGTCGAGAGCACAATTGCTACAATTGTGGGAGACCCGGACACTATTCCAATGAGTGTATGGCACCCTACAAAAGAAGAGAAGATTCTCCAAGAATAAGGAGCAAAAGAGAAGAATCACCACCAAGAGAGTGGAGGAGTAGAGATGATCATTATGAACGAAGACCCTCACAGAGAAGCAAGGATTCGGAAAGGAAGGACAAGTCATCAAGGAGCTACACAAAACGAAGACATCAATCTCATGTTGGTGAATGGGTATCCGGCTCCAACTCCGACAATCACTCTGATTGAAGCTATCACTCCGACTCCGAATATACTCAATATGAAGGTGTTGCCGGTCTAGCACTTGTGTCAACCAACTTCTATGACATATTTGATTCACCAAATGAAGGTGTTGGAAGATGCTTCATGGCCAAAGGTCCAAATGTAACACACCCTGAGTATGTTGATTTCAATAGTGATGAAGATGACTTGCTTGTGGATGATGGTTTACTTGTTGACAACTCTAGTGATGAATACTATGATGAAACCTCAATTAATCATGCTAATCAAGATAAAACGAATGACAATGATAAGGAGATGATTGAGCTTCTAACTAAAGAACTAAACACTCTTAAGTTAGCTCATGAAACTATCTACGAAGATCATCGAGAACTTTTAAGGGCTCATGAGAAGTTACGCTTTGAAAAGCTCAATCTTGAGCAAGAGCATGAGTTCTTAAAAGCAATCAATGATGATCTTCGCAAGAAAAGTTCTTCTTACATTGCCAAGCGTTTACTCTTATCTACTTACATGCCTCAAGTCAAGTCTAGTAACAAGTACAAGAAAGATACTTCCTCCAGTAGTAACAATAATAATGTCAAATCTAATATTGTTGCTTCTAGTAGTTCTCTTGATTCCACTAATGATTCTCTTAGCCAAGTTACACTTGAGCAAGAAAATAGCTTATTGAAGGGAATTATAGAGAAAGGTGTTTACAAGAGCCTTGCCGAGAGTAAGCAATTCGAGGAAATTGTACGCAAGCAAGGAAGGCACCGGAAGAATCAAGGTGTTGGTTTCGAACGAAAGTTCAATGCCAATGGAGTTGAGTGGGAAGAAGATCAATACCCCAAGACGAAGTTTGTTCCTCAACAAGAGAAGTATGATCCTAATTCCTTCAAGGGAACACAAGCTCAAGATGATCTTCCACCACAAGACCACAAGAACAAAGGCAAAGACAACCTTCAAGAAGAGATTGATGCATTTGAAGAAGCACCTAAAGCCTCGTTCAAGTGGGTCCCCAAGACTACGTCAAGTTCTACTTCATCAAGTACAGCTACAACTCCAAGGATTCCCATCAAGATGATGTGGATCCCGAAGAAGAAGAACTAGAGAGTTGTTGAGGGTGACTCCGCCAACATTCTTCACTCATATCATTTTGGCAAGAACAAGTGCAATCAACTTCCACATCTTGCACTAGTTCAAGGAGTCACAAACCCTCATTTGGTAAGGCAAGGGACAACGTAACCTAATGCTTTCATGGACATCATCTTGTGTGTGCATCACTCTATGTCTATGGATATTCTTGTTTGTTCCTTGTGGGACTGACCCATGTAGGTAAGTTGAAAGTGCACACACTCCAAAGGATTGCTCCAAATGATCTACATCAACATTGAGCATCTACATCTTCAACACCTACATGAAGTCATCATCGACAAAACCCAAGGTTAGTTCATCCCTCTAAGGGGGGATCTCACATCTAGGGGGAGCTTAACTCTAAGAATTGAGTCAAAGCAACTCTAATGGTGTGAACAAATCAATGCATTGTGTAAAAGTGGTAACCCCACTTGAGCTTAAACGATGAGTATGACCTATGATCAAATGTTCTCATTTGACTCCTAAGTCAATATACTCATATATAGATGACCTAGTCATCGCAAATTGTTTGATAGATGCTAGAATTGGTTGTGCATGCTTTGCCACATATTTCATTTGCCATCTTATTGTGTGAGCATGTTGGTGCATATTTTACTCATTCAAGGACATCCACTTGTTGTTTTGATTGTTTGGTTTTTCTTTTTGCCAAGTGGATGGACAAGAATGCCTAAGAATTTTCTTTAGCTATCTATGCTTTCCTCATCTCAAACTCTATTCATGCTACATCACAAAATTTGATCAAGTCAGATTCGAACCACTCTGTGTGAGGAGCACTTGGAGTCCCCGATTCGTCATAGACTTAAACTTCCAAAACCTCTTTGTGACTCTCGGTCTGACCGATTCCTCCATTTCGGTCCTACCGAGATCATTAAGTTGATCTGAGTTTTCAATCTCGGTGCAACCAATTTGAACTTTTTGGTCACACCGATTTCAGAATCGCACACGATTATGCATCTCGATGCCACCCAGTTGTTCCACTCGGTCACACCGACAGGGTCGGGCTATATATAGTCACGAGCAAAATTTTGGAAATTTCTCCGAAACCCTTCGCCCGCGCAATAGCTCGCTCTGCCATCGAAGGTCTCCGGATCGTCTACTCGTCACCAGCAGCCTCCAGTAGCTGGTCTTCGCCGCCGTCAATGGATTTCGCCCCCGCCGTTGCCGCTGTAGTGAGTCCACCGCCAAGCTAGGGTATGGACTCGATCTTTGTGCTATCCTCGTCTGATTCCTAGCACATTGTATTCTTATGGATTCTTGCCATGATTGAAACACTCTTATCCAGCCAAAGTAATCCGTAGAGTAGATTAGATTCAAAATTTTAGGGTTAGGTTTCCGCCGAAACCATCTCGGACCCACCAAGTTGAAAAACTCGGTCTCACCGATTTGGCGTATGCCATTGCACTAGTGACTCTCGGTCTGACCGAGAATTGCTAATCGGTGCGACCGGTTTGAGGATTCTGTGAAACCATAGCAGTCTCGGTGCCACCGAACTGTGACTTGGTCCAACCGAGATCATTAGTTTAGGTTCCAAAACTGCTTCGGTATAACCGAGTTTGAAAATCGGTTGATCCGAAATGCTTTCTGTGGAAAACTAAAACTGATTTTTTGAATCATTCTTTTGAAAAATCTCTGCATTTTGTGATGCTTTTCTATTCTATCTCATCTATAACTCTTCACAGGGTCAGCAGTCAGCTTTTTGCAGCATGTCAGACCAGAGTGACAGCCAGAACATGTGAGAAGAGCAGATGGACTTGAGTGAGGGCACTAGTCCCTCAACTACAGATGAAGGGAGCAGAAGCACTCCTAGCAACCTGCCTAAGGTTGCTACCAGGCAGAGAAGGAAAAGAACTTCAGACTCAGAGGATGAGGATTATAAAGCTGAGGAAGATGAGGCTACTTCCAAGAAAGTGGTGCTCAAGAAGGAATATGGCTCTGCACATAGCACTAAGCCTGGACTGAAGAAGAAAGTTCCTGCCAAGAGGACACCAATGCCTAAAGCCAGAAAGTCCACTCAAGTGCCAGCCTAGACAGAACCCAAAGAGGCACCTAAGAAGAAAATCACTTCTTCCAAACCTCAGAAAAGTCCCCACTGGAGAGACTATGAAATTCACAATTGAATCAGAGGGTGAAGGTGCTCAGGACAAGAAGAAGAAGAGAACAAGAACCACAACTGCCAAGGTCCTTGGAAAGCCCTCAATGAGAAGAGATTCTGAAGAAGAGGAAGAGGTTGCTGCACCAGCACCTAAGGCACCCAAGCTTATGGGTGATGCAATCAGATCAGGAGCTGCAACATCTAAGCCCAAAGAAGCACCCAAAGCTGCCTCCAAGGCCAAGCAAGTACCAAAGAGGAATACTAGGAGTATTCCAGCTACTGAGAAGAACAAGGCCCCAGTGCCCAATGTTGCTGAAGAAGAAGATGAAGAAGGTCAAGTCCTAAGAAAGCTCAAGCCCAAGATACCAGACCACAATGATGCCCATCCTGTGGCTGAGGACATGAGGATCAGGAAGGATTCAGGGCTGAGACTGTGGAGGATGGAAGATCCATATGTATCAAGGAGAAGAACTGTTGTTGACTAGAGGTTCCACACAAAGGAACAACAGGACTTCTATGAGACAATTCTGTTGGATAAGAAGCCCATAGTTTGTGACATGAGGTGGGTCGACTGGACCTACATCAAGCGCAATGAAGAGCACTATCCTGGAGTGCAAGAAAGCTTTGTTGCTTGTGGAGTTGCTAATTTTGTTGGACAAAAGTTCACTCACTGGAATGATGAACTTATCATGCAATTCTACTCCACATCACACTTTTACCCAGATGGAAGAATTGTTTGGATGTCTGAAGGTACAAGGTACCAGTCAACTGTTGAAGAATGGGCAAGTCTGATAAATGCCCCCAAGGAAAATGAGGATGACCTGGATATCTATGCAAAGAAGAAGATGGATCACAATTCCATGGCTCACATGTATAAGGAGATTCCAGACAAGGCAGTTGAGACTCACAAGTTTGGATCAGTTCACTTTCTGTTGTTAGGGTTGCCAACCATCAATTGGATTCTGAGGCACACTTTGTTGCCCAAGTCTGGTGACCATAACATGATCAGAGGGCATGCCATCAACATGTTGCATGTGTTTGATGTGCCACAAAAGTTTAAAGTCATGAGCCTGATGATTGAAACAATTAAGAGGACTGCAGCAGATCAAAAGAGGAGCTGTGGATATGCACCTCAGATTCAGGAATTGATCAACTCAAAGATGGGCACAGGGAAATATCAGTTGGATAAGGAACATTTTCCACTTTATCCAGACTTTGAGGACAATGAGGTTGTCATGAATGAGAATGATCCAACATCAGTTCAAGCTCAAGAGAAGAAGGAGAAGGCAAAGAAGGAGAAGGCTGCTAAGATGCCAACTCAAGAGGAGGCATCTGAATATTTCTTGAAGACCAAACAGGAGCAGCTTGGTTACTTGATAGCATCTACACTAAGGATTGAGAAGGGACTGGCCACCCTCACTCAGAATCAGGAGAGCCTTGAGAGAATCATGGAACTCAAATTCCATGACCTTGATGTCAAAGTGGCGAGATTGATCGGTTGTAGAGCAGCTGCAGGAGGACATGCAGGAGAAGCGAGGCAAGACTACAACTAATGTGTTTGCCAGAGTGCCTAGAGCCCAGAGGTCAGTTGCAGTGCCAGTGACAGACACTAGAGCAACAACTTCAAAGACCAGCCTCGCCCTTCAGTTCGGTGCAACCAGCTCCAACATCCACTCCGGCACCCTCTACTTCAACTGAAGCCTTCGTCCTTGAGTCATCAGACACCACCACCAGAAGATCAAGCCTGAGAGTCGATCTAGCACTATGCATTTTCGATGAACTTTTTGGTAACTTGTTGCCAAAGGGGGAGAAAAATGTATAGATCATAGGCTTCGAGAGAGAGTGTGTGTTGCTTTTGTTCTCTCTTGCTTTATTTGGTGGTTTTAAACTTGTTTGCTTTCATTGGTTGAGATACTATGCTTGTGAGACATTGATGATCATGTGATTGATCATAAGCTACACTTATGCATGCTTGATATTATCTGATCTATCTTATGTGATCATTCACTATGCTTGGTGATGAGTGCATGTATTCAATGTTTATTATTTTGAGCGCTCCACCAAGATGTATGTGACATGGAAGAGTAACCCATGAGCCTAATTCATTGTGCATTTGTAGTCCAAAGCAAATCTTAACCCATGCACAAATTTAGGGGGAGCTCTTACTTATCACATACTTCTCAAAGCGACGATGTTATTCAATCTTATTATCATTTGTCGAAGCTTTGATCTATATGTTGTCATCAATTACCAAAAAGGGGGAGATTGAAAGTGCAACTATACCGAAAAAGGCTTTCTCCCCGCTTTATATATAAAGCACAGATCAACCACAGCCCAAGAACAAACACACCCCACGACAACACACGCACACACCCAGGGCGGGATACATAGGCGCTGAGCGCAGCAACACCACCCCTAACACTACAAGAGCAATCGAGGACCTCCATCGTGAACACGCCACCGTGAAGAGATGAAGCCGCATATGACGAACCGTGAGCTCCAAGGCGGCGCCTCCAAGAAGGTTACAACGCTATCGCGCCGCCACCACCTGACCCGGGGGTCAGAGTTTCCCCTGGAGCGACACGATGACCGCTGAGAGCCACGACGACGCCTTCAAGAAGGTAACGTGCTACGCCGCCGCCGGTCCGTCCGAGGATAGAACAGGTTTTCACCCCAGCAAACACTCACCGCCACCGAACGCCACACCCTAGCCACCATGCCGCCCACACGGCCATGGTCACCGGGCAGCACCAAGCCACGGGCTCTGCCCATGAGCACCGCGCTACCACCACCAAGGCCGCCGCCCCGGCATCCAAGACCTTGACACCACCACACCCGAGACCCGTTGCTACCCCAACCAAAGAGACGAGTGGAAAGGTCGCTCCTTTACACACCCCTGGACGGCCCCCGGTGCCGAAACCCAAAGGGCCGGCCCAAAAATGGCCTCCATCGCCCGTCCTGCTGCACCGGGTGCAAGACAAGCTCGGTCCTGCGGCCGGGCGCGAGACGAGGTCGGTCCTGCTGCCGGGCGCGAGATGAGCTCGGTCCTACTGCCGAGCGCGAGACGAGCTCGGTCCTGCTGCCGGGCGCGAGATGAGCTCGGTCTCGCAGCCACGGGCGCGAGACGAGCAATGGACCGCAATCGGGAACGGTCCAGCCCTATGCCGAGGGTAGAGCCCGGACAACGAGGGGAGGAATCGAAGGTCGAAAAAGGCCGCTCACCGACGGCCGATGCCGGAGGAGACCAGCCGACGCCGGAGGAGACCAGCCGCTGCCGTGAAACGAACCAGACCACCACCATGAGCTACCACCACGCCGCGGCAGCCCACTTCCACGCCGAGACCCCGAGGAGCAGCCCCGAGCCACTTTGCAGCGGCTGTGACACGCCGCCGAAGACGCAACCCACCCCTCGGCCATGGACGCCCGGCGCCCCGCCACCCCGCAAGGAGCAACCAGACCGCCGGCCGCCACGCCACAACCTTAGCCAGGTCGCCGCCGCCACCCACACGACTGCCGCCGCCACCACCCGGATCTGGGCAGGGGCACCCAGATCCGCCGCCAGCAAGGCCCCCGCCCCCGGAACCCCAAGAGCTGCTGCCAGGAGGGAGAGGGGGGGGGGCAGGACCACCGGGACGCCAGCACGCCGGGGGGGAGGGAGCAGAGCCCTAGGATGGCCAACGACCGCCGCCGATGACGCAGAAGGCCGCGCCCCGCGACGCAAGCCTCTGGCTCGCGGGAAGAAGACGCCCCCCCGCCGCCTACGCCACGCGGCCTTTGGCCGGCGACGCGACCGGCGGCGACGAGGGGAGGAAGGCCGGGGAGGGGGGCTGGGGAGCGGCAGCGCTAGGGTTGGCTCCCAGAGTCGCCCGCGGGAGCGACTCGGGAGCGGGGGCCAAACCACGAAAGTGCAACTATCCCTAGGTGGTTTTGGTAATTCATAACAACATATAGCTCATTGAGCTAATGTTATTCCAAGACTATTATTTCAGGAAAGCTCAATGAATGGCATGGCATGGATGATGAAAGTGGATCCCTCAAAATACTAAGGACAAAGGATTGGCTCAAGCTCAAAAGCACACGACTCTTCATTTTGTATTTTAGTGATCCAAGATCACATTGAGTCTATAGGAAAAGCCAATACTATCAAGGAGGGATGAGGTGTTGCTTAATGAGCCTCTTGCTTCATGTGCTTAGTGATATGCTCCAAAACCCTCAACTACTTTCCCACATCCACAAATGACCTAAACCCAAAGCCAAAATCAGTCACATTGATTCTTCCTATCCGGTGCCACCGATTCCAAAAGTCATAGCCACCGCCACAAACCCTAAGCAAATCGGTCTTACTGATAGGGATCTCGGTCTCACCGAGATGGGATTGTAATCTCTCTGTTTCCCTTCGTAACGTTTCGGTCTAACCGAAGTGAGCGATCGGTCCCACCGAGATTGCAATGTAAACTCTCTATTTCCTTTTTGTAACATTTCGGTCTCACCGAAAAGAGCAAATCGGTCCCACCGAGTTTACTTGACCAACTCTCTGGAAAGCTTATTACCAAATCGGTCTCACCGAGTTTGTGTAATCAGTCTTACCGAGATTACGTTATGCCCTAACCCTAACTGAATCGGTCTCACCGAGATGCATGTCGGTCCCACCTAAAATCACTAACGGTCACTAGGTTTACTAAATCGGTCCGACCAAGTCTGTTGAATCGGTCCCACCGAGTTTGGTAAATTGTGTGTAACAGTTAGATTTTGTGTGGAGGCTATATATACCCTCCACCTCCTCTTCATTCGTGGAGAGAGCCATCGAATCTAACCTACACTTCCAACTTACCACTTCGAGAGAGAACCACCTACTCATGTGTTGAGGCCAAGATATTCCATTCCTACCATATGAATCTTGATCTCTAGCCCTCCCAAGTTGCTTTCCACTCAAATCTTCTTTCCACCGATCCAAAACCTATGAGAGAGAGTTGAGTGTTGGGGAGACTATCATTTGAAGCACAAGAGGAAGGAGTTCATCATCAACGCACCATTTGTTACTTCTTGGAGAGTGGTGTCTCCTAGATTGGCTAAGTGTCACTTGGGAGCCTCTGACAAGATTGTGGAGTTGAACCAAGGAGTTTGTAAGGGCGAGGAGATCGCCTACTTCATGAAGATCTACCGCTAGTGAGGCAAGTCCTTCGTGGGCGACGACCATGGTGGGATAGACAAGGTTGCTTCTTCGTGGACCCTTCGTGGGTGGAGCCTCCGTGAGACACGCCAAGAACTGCTACCTTTCGTGGGTTGAAGTCTCCATCAACGTGGATGTACGATAGCACCACCTATAGGAACCACGCCAAAAACATCCGTGTCTCCAATTGCGTTTGAATCCTCCAAACCCTTCCCTTTACTTTCTTGCAAGTTGCATGCTTTAATTTCCGCTGCCTATATACTCTTTGCATGCTTGCTTGATTAGTGTGATGATTGCTTGACTTGTTCTAAAATAGTTAAAATCTGCCAAACTCTAAAATTGGGAAAAGGTTATGTTTTTATTGGTCAAGTAGTCTAATCACCCCCCCCTCTAGACATACTTCAAGGTCCTATGGAAGTCATGGTGGTCTACGGCCCGGCTGATCATTCTCTTTCCCCCCTATTCCTGGACGAAATTTCTAACAAGGTGGAGTCTTGCACCCTCCCCCTCTGGTTGGTGGTTATTTTAACTTGCTGCGTTATCCGACTAATAAGAACACCAACAACTTTTCATAGCCTCTGGCTGATGCTTTTAATGAGTTTATTAGTTCCTGTGCTCTTCATGAGATTCCCATGGTAGGTTCTAGGTTCACTTGGACTAATCATCATGTTTCCCCTATTCGCTCTGTCCTTGATCGTGTCTTTGTCTGCCCGAGCTGGGACTCCCTTTTCCCGCTTGCAACTTGCTACGTCTTGTGCTTGCGTTGGATTTCCTTGAAGAGGAAAGGGTGATGCAGCAATAGTAGCGTAAGTATTTCCCTCAGTTTTTGAGAACCAAGGTATCAATCCAGTAGGAGGCTCCTCAAAAGTCCCACGCACCTACACAAACAAACAAAGAACTCGCAACCAAAGCAATAAAGGGTTGTCAATCCTTCACGGCCACTTCATGAAAGTGAGATCTGATAGAGGTAATATGATAAGATAAATATATTTTTGGTATTTTATAATATAGATTGGAAAAGTAAAGATGCAAATAAAAGTAGATTGAAAGCTTATATGATAAAAGATAGACCCGGGGGCCATAGGTTTGACTAGTGGCTTCCAAGATAGCATAAGTATTACAATGGGTGAACAAATTACTGTCGAGCAATTGATAGAAAAGCGAATAATTATGAGATTATCTAGGCATGATCATGTATATAGGCATCACGTCCGTGACAAGTAGACCGACTCCTGCATGCATCTACTACTATTACTCCACACATCGACCGATATCCAGCATGCATCTAGAGTATTAAGTTCATAAAGAACAGAGTGACGCATTAAGAAAGATGACATGATGTAGAGGGATAAACTCATGTAATATGATATAAACCCCATCTTTTTATCCTCGATGGCAACAATACAATACGAGTCTTGCTGCCCCTGCTGTCACTGGGAAAGGACACCGCAAGATTGTACCCAAAGCTAAGCACTTCTCCCATTGCAAGAAAGATCAATCTAGTAGGCCAAACTAAACTGATAATTCGAAGAGACTTGCAAAGATAACTTAATCACACATAAAAGAATTCAGAGGAGATTCAAATATTTCTCATAGATAAACTTGATCATAAACCCACAATTCATCGGATCTCGACAAACACACCGCAAAAAGAGTTACATCGAATAGATCTCCAAGAAGATCGAGGAGAACATGGTATTGAGATCCAAAAAGAGAGAAGGAGCCTGATACGTCCATTTTGTAACATGCTTTTATATCAATATTTATTGCATTATGGGCTTTTATTACACATTATATCTCAATGCTTATGGCTATTATCTCTTATTTTACAAGGTTTACCATGAAGAGGGGGAATGCCGGCAGCTGGAACTCTGGCTGGAAAGGAGCAAACATTGGAAACATATTCTGCACTGCTCCAAAAATCCTGAAACTCCACGAAACTTATTTTTGGAATTAATAAGAATTATTTAGCGGAAGAAACACCTCAGGGGGCCCACACCCTGGCCAGGAGGGGGCGCCCACCCCTACTAGGCGCGCCCCTTGTCTCCTGGGCCCCCTGGTGGCCCTCACGTGTCTATCTTCTGCTATATGAAGGATTTTACCCTGGAAAAATGTGGACAAGCTTACGGGACAAAACTCCGCAGCCACGAGGCGGAACCTTGGCGGAACCAATCTAGGGCTCCGGCAGAGCTGTTCTGCCGGGGACACTTTCCTTCGGGAGGGGGAAATCATCACCATCGTCATCACCAACGATCCTCTCATCGGGAGGGGGTCAATCTCCATCAACATCTTCACCAGCACCATCTCCTCTCAAAACCCTAGTTCATCTCTTGTATCCAATCTTGTATCAAAACCACAAATTGGTACCTGTGGGTTGCTAGTAGTGTTGATTGCTCCTTGTAGTTGATGCTATTTGGTTTACTTGGTGGAAGATCATATGTTCAAATTCTTAATGCATATTATTGCCCTCTGATTATGAACATGAATATGCTTTGTGAGTAGTTACGTTTGTTCTTGAGGACATGGGTGAAGTCTTGCTATTAGTAGTCATGTGAATCTGGTATTCGTTTGATATTTTGATGAGATGTATGTTGTCTTTCCTCTAGTGGTGTTATGTGAACATCGACTACATGACACTTCACCATTATTTGGGCCTACAGGAAGGCATAGGGAAGTAATAAGTAGATGATGGGTTGCTAGAGTGACAGAAGCTTAAACCCTAGTTTATGTGTTGCTTTGTTAGGGGCTGATTTGGATCCATATGTCTAATGTTGTGGTTAGGTTTACCTTAATACTTCTTTTGTAGTTGCGGATGCTTGCAATAGGGGTTAATCATAAGTGGGATGATTGTCCCGAAGAAGGGCGTACCAAGCACGGTCCACCCACATATCAAATTATCAAAGTACCGAACGCGAATCATATGAGCGTGATGAAAACTAGCTTGACTATAATTCCCATGTGTCCTCGGGAGCTCTTTTCTCATTATTAGAAATTGTCCAGGCTTATCCTTTGCTACAAATAGGATTGGGCCACCTTGCTGCACTTTATTTACTTTATT
The DNA here is from genome assembly GCA_021437245.1 of Aegilops speltoides. Taxonomy (NCBI): domain Eukaryota; kingdom Viridiplantae; phylum Streptophyta; class Magnoliopsida; order Poales; family Poaceae; genus Aegilops; species Aegilops speltoides. The sequence continues at coordinate 366,984,433 of CM038141.1, read as the reverse complement.
TACTTGTTACTCGTTACAACTTATCTTGTCACAAAACTATCTATTACCTACAATTTCAGTGCTTGCAGAGAAAACCTTACTGAAAACCGCTTATCATTTCCTTCTGCTCCTCGTTGGGTTCAACACTCTTACTTATCGAAAGGACTATGATAGATCCCCTACACTTGTGGGTCATCAAAGCCATCTAGCTAATAACTATGGACCCGAAGGTCTACGGTAAACTACTCACAACTCATCGAAGGGGCTATGGTGTTGATGTAGAAGCCCTCCATGGTCGATTCCCCCTCCGGTGGAGCGCCGGTGAAGGCTCCAAGATGGGATCTCACGGATACAGAAGGTTACAGTGGTGGAAATAGTTTTTCGTCGTCTCCTATGATGTTCTCGGGGTACGTGGGTATATATAGGAGGAAGAAGTAAGTCGGTGGACTCCCAAGGGGCCCACGAGATAGGGGGCGCGCCCAGTAGGGGTGGGCACGCCCTCCACCCTCGTGGCCGCCTCGACTGCTTCTTGACTTGCACTCCAAGTCCTCTGGATCACGTTCGTTCCAAAAATCACGCTCCCAAAGGTTTCATTCTGTTTGGACTCCATTTGATATTCCTTTTCTTCGGAACACTGAAATAGGCAAAAAAATAGCAATACGGGCTAGGCCTCCTGTTAGTAGGTTAGTCCCAAAAATGATATAAATGTGTAAAGTAAAACCCATAAACATCCAAAACGGGTAATATAATAGCATGGAACAATCAAAAATTATAGATACGTTGGAGACGTATCACTACTCTCAAAACAAAGGCTATTGTAGGCTCGGATCACGCTCCGCTCATCCTTGACGATAGGCTCCATTGTGCCCACACCCCTCCTCGGTTCCAGTTTGACGCCTCTTGGCTTCTGAATAATGGATTTTGTGACCTCCTCGCCTCTAAAATCTCGGATCTGCTTATGACGGCTCGTCGCTCGTTCGGTCCTATGGATGATTGGCACAACTGCTCGTATTCCTTGCGTAAATTCTTGCATGGCTGGTCTTGTAATCATGCGACGCAGGAGCGCAGAGATAAGGCCCTCCTTTCGGCTCAGATTGATGCTCTAGCTTCTTGGGCTGACTCCTCTGGACTCTCAGATTCTGATTGGGCCCCGCGCTTTTCTCTTGAGCAGTCGTTGGTGCAGCTGCATCGCCTTGCTAAAATCTACTGGTGCCAGAGGGGCACGATCAATTGGATGCTTAAAGGAGATTCCCCCACTGCTTACTTCTTTGCCATTACCAATGGGAGGCGGCGTAGATGCTTGATTGACAGCTTGATGATCGATGGGGTTAGAATTTCAGACCAAAGCACCATCATGAATCACGTAGTCGATTTCTTCTCCTCCCTCCTTTTTGCCAAACCTGATCAGGGGTTTAGAATCTCCTCTACCTTCTGGAACCAAGGGGACAGGGTGTCTCTGGATGAAAACCTTCCTCTTATACTACCTTTCTCGGAAGAGGAGATTTTTAACTCTATTACCGAAGCTAACACTAATTCTGCGTCTGGCCCGGATGGCTTCTCCATTCCTTTCTTTAAAACTTTCTGGCCTCAGCTCAAGACACTTATTTGTGCGATTATTCAAGGGTTTTGTTTGGGGATGGTGGAAATTTCTAGACTCAACTATGCGGTTATCTCTCTCATTCCTAAAATTAAGGGCGCGGAACTCATATCCTAGTTTAGGCCTATTGCTCTTATCAATAACTTTGCCAAGTGCATGTCCACTCGTCTTACTCCTGTGGCTCACTGCACCCTTTCTCCTACTCAATCTGCCTTTGTCAAAGGTCATTTTATCCTTGATGGGGTACTCTGCTTGCATGAGATCGTCCATGATATCCACAAATTAGGCAGCAAGGTTGTTATTCTTAAACTGGACTTTGAAAAGGCATATGACTCTATGAGCTGGGGCTTCTTAACACAAGTGCTTCTGTCTAAAGGCTTCGACGGTGGTGTGGTCCATCGAATTATGCAGTTGGTCGCGGGTGGCCACACTGCCATCTCTGTAAATGGGGAAGTTAGCAACTTCTTTAAGAACTCTAGAGGCCTTAAACAAGGTGACCCGTCTTCTCCCATCCTCTTCAACTTCGTGGCGGATGCCCTCTCTAATACTTTGTCCAGGGCCGCGGGGGCTGGTCACATTACTCCTGTTAGTTACCATCTCATTCCTCAAGGGATTACTCACCTTCAGTATGCTGATGATGCGATTATTATGGTGGAACATAATGACTAGTGCCTCTCCCACCTCAAATTTCTCCTTCTCTGCTCTGAGGCACTTTTGGTCTAAAAATTAACTTTGCCAAAAGTGAAGTCATCATTACTGGGGTATCGGATACCGAGGCCTTGCGTATTGCCCACTTACTGAATTGCTCTCTTGGCTCCTTCCCTCTTAAGTATCTTGGTCGACCTATAACTTCGGACAAACTCTTGGCCAAAGACTTTGCGCCTATGGTGGCTAAAGTTGGCAATCGTGTCATGCCCTAGAGGGGTAGATATAATACTCAGGCTGGTAAAGTAGCCCTTATTAATGCTTGTCTCTCTTCCCTCCCTATGTTTGTGATGGGGTTCTATCTGCTTAGAAATGGCACTCATGCTAGGTTTGATAAAAATAGAGGTGCCTTCTACTGGAACGCGGCTGATAAAAAAACGCAAGTATCACATGATTAAATGGGACCTTATTTGCAGACCAAAGAGCCTGGGGGGGGTTGGGTATTATAAACACTCTGGTCATGGACAAATGCTTGATCATCAAATGGTGGTGGAAGATTATGACCACCACCTCGGATAAACCTCTATGCTACAACATCCTCAAAGCTAAATATTTCCCTTCCTCTTGTCCCATGTTTGCTCGCGTCACGGGTGCTTCTCTGTCTGGAAAGACCTTGTTAAGCTTATGCCTATATTTCAAGGCCTTGTCAAATTTGTTGTTCACAATGGCAGATCCACTAGATTCTCGCTTGACTGGTGGTGCGTCTCGACTACACTGGCGAACTCTTTTCCTGTTCTTTTCTCTTACTGCCCTGACCCTGAGATCTCTATGTCTGAGCTCTCTGCCAATAATTGGGACCTGCAGCCGCGACGTTCTCTTTCTCCTGAAGAGTTGGTTGACTGGCAGTGCCTTTTTTCTTTCTTCCCTGTGCTCTCGGAGGAGGAGGACTCGGTGGTTTGGTCCCACTCCTCTTCTGGCCGTTTTTCCGTGAAATCTTTGTATGGCAAACTGATTTCTGGCTCCAACACTTCCAAATTCAAGTGGATACGGAGGACCCGCATCCCTCCTAAGATCAAGATTTTCCTCTGGCAAACTTCTCGAGGGCGGTTGTCGGCCCGTGATCAAATCCGAAAACGCAATGGTCCCGGCTCTGACCGCTGTGCCCTTTGTGGGCAAAGAGAGGACACGAAGCATATTTTCTTTAACTATGTTTTGGCTAAACTCTTCTGGTGATGTATCAGATCGTGATTGCATGTTTCTTGGAGACCTTTCTCCTTCTCAGATCTTCGACTCTTGGTCATCAACCTGGTTGGCGCCCAGAGAAGAATGTTTTGGGTGGGATTGGTCGCGATGTGCTGAACTCTTTGGACGACAAGAAACAAGTTTACAATTGAACATGTTTTTCCTGCTAAACCTGCTGATTGCTTATTTAAAACTTGCATATTCTTGCAGCAGTGGAGATTATTGACTAAGGAGGAGGACAGGGATGCATTCGATGTGATGGTATCCAAGATTCGGGCTTCTGCCATCTCCCTCTCTCCAGTTCAAGCCGGCAGTTAGGAGTTGTTGGCCCTGATTTTGCTGTCTTTAGTTTCTCCGGCCTGCACGCCGTGTACTGGCCTGGGAGCCATGTACGTTATACTTTAGCTTGTGTGGTTCTGGGTGATACTCTGCCCTTGCTGTGTGGTGGTTCTTTGTGGTTGGTTGTGACTCTGCCTGGTGGCTTTATTTATAAAGTCGGGCTCTGGCCTCTTCTCTAAAATAATGTTTGATTGCAGTAAAATCTAGAAAAGGTCGTTGTATAGCTAACTCCATGATTGTGTTACTATTAGGGAAATGACTCGATGGATATGTGACTACTGACTTGCGATAATCTATTGGCTTTGTTAATTCTCACTTAGATGAGAATTAGCAAATCCACTTTTTTAACACATAGCGATAACATAGTTTTTTTAGGGGTTTCCACCATGTTTTATTCAAGAATCAATAATATCTATTACAAAAAGAACAAACAGTAGGAACAGATAACCAAATATGTCGTCCAACAGTAGGAATTGCGAAATCATGATCTTAAAAGTTGTGTTCCCTGGCCTCATGAACAACTTCTGATTCATCAAAGTGTAGCATTCTCTTCTATATGTCCCTGATAACAGGTGCCGAGTCGCTGAGGCTCCCATAAAAGTGCTCTTGAGATAAGTTACAGTAGCAGAACAATCCATCACTAAATATAACATGCTATATGCTACTCCATAGCGTGAACTAAAAAGTCTTATAATAGTTTAGAAAGTTTTTTTAGATCATAGCATTAACATAGAGAGCAAGTAACCGAGGGGTACTCTTACAGGAGCCCCTCAAGGGTCACTTTTCGTGGGCTGAGATTTGGCGTGCTCTTAGCCACCGCCACGTGTCGTATGCTAGGCGCTTCCTCAAGATTTTTTAAAAAATTTCTGTATATTTTTTTGGTTTTAGATGATTTATTTTCAGCTTTTGCCCGATTTTCCCAAAGTTTTAGACCAAAAAAATTAAAAAAATTGCACGAAAAAATATATTTTTTCTTTCGCAAGAGACAGAAATGGAAATTCCGCGATAGGCATGTATTTACTTCTCATGGAGTCACGGGTTTGCTTCCGCAAAAGGCACAGTTGTACCTCTCGAAAAAGAAAAAAACGTGTTGCTTTTTTGCTTCCACAAGAGGCATTGATTTACTTCTCATGGAGATACATATTTGCTTCTGCCAGAGGCACAACTAGGCTTCTCAGAAATGAAAAAAAATGCTCTTTTTTGCTTTCATGAGAGGCGCATATTTACTTCTCTTCTTTGAGGCACAGATTTGCTTCCGTGAGAGACACATCTGTCGCTCTCGAAAAAGGAAAAAACATATTTTCCTTTTATTTGTTTGCTTTCATGAGAGGCACAGATTTGTTTTTCGTGAAGACACATATTTGCTTTTGCGATGTGCCTCTTCTAAAAAGGAAAAGGAAGTGGAAAAAACTGTGCTTCCAACTCGGTTTTATCTCGTCTTGTTTTTTCATAAAAAAAGTTTTTTATAGGTTTCAAAAAAATTAAAACCTATCAACATTGGATCTAGTTCTGAAATCTCAACGCGAGAAATCCAATGGTGGAAACAGTTCGGGATTTGGAACATGGTTTAAGAGGAGGCGACATGGTTCGGGATTTGGAACAACGATGGAAACATGGAACATGGTTTGGGATTTGAAACCGTGCTTCCAACCCACCAGCCCTTACCAAAATTAGGCCTTTTCTGTGTGGACGCAGCCGGAATGGGCTTCTTGTGGGCCCATATAGCTTCCAGCCGACTAAAAAAAAGTCAAAATCACGGCTTAACTATTTTGATTTTCCCATTATACAAAAAGTTCGCTGCTAGGCGTAAGCTGGATGATCTTTGGAAAAGATATGCGGGCTTGCAACCGTTGATTTGCACCCGTGTAACCTGATTTAAACCACTTGATCCCGCCAGATCACGCCATCACTTCAAAACCAACACGGCCATGACTGCAGCAAACTTTGTTATAGCATGTAAGCCCAAAGCGAACATGAGAGTGATGGCTTGGTCTAAGCCCCGATCGGGATATATGAAACTTAATGTAGATGTTGGGTTTGATCATGGCAATCTGAATGGTACGGTAGGTGCAATTCTCCGAGATGATAACGGCAAATTTATAGCTGCAACAAACGGAAGACTGAATTTTTGCTATGACTCATTCTCTACTGAAGCAACGGTTGTGAGATTTGGGTTAAACTTAGCACAGACAGTGGGATGTAGCAAGATTGAGGTTGTCTCCGACAATGAAGAAGTTGTTATTGCTTTGAAGGAAGGCTTCTCCAGCTTAGTGGCAAGTGCTATACTTGATGACTATTATTACATGTCGCTAGACTTTAATCACGTTTTGTTTGATTCATGTATTAGAGATAATAATCAGGTAGCCCATGAATTGGCCAAGTTGGCCAAGTTCTCTCCTCCTAGTATCTGGATGGATTCACCTCGGATGAGATTATACCTTTTCTTGTAAATGATACAATTGTGATTGAATAAAGGAGGAGATGATTTGTCAAAACAACACGCCCATGACTGCGGCCTCCTTCCAAACCAACACGCACAAGTCTGCACGTAGCGTCTTCAGCCACTAGCTATTCTTGCACAGTGACATCCTTATGTTGCAACAGCCATGTCGGTTGTCACCTCACAGCAAAATACTAGCGAGCTTGTCACGCGCCGGCCATGGCTCCATTGCAGCACTGATGTGCTCCATTGTAGCAGTGACAATGTTCCGGCGGCCCGGCGATGCTCCATTGTAGCAACGGAGATGTTCCGGCGGCCCCGACGATGCTCAACATTGCACTGGTGATGCTCTGACGACCCGATGATGCTCCATAAGAGCACCGGTGATACTCCACAAGCGCTATTGCAGCAGCGGCAATGTTGGGCAAAAAAAAGTACTACCACTAGGCAATTGGCAAAAAAAACTAATCGTGTGCATTGAGCATTTCAGGTATCTCATGTATAGGCACAAGACGATTGCGTGCCCCTCGGAGTTCTTTCGAAGATGGCGTTTCTCTATGTTTCCTTTTGGTGGATTTGAGTCATAGGAAAGCCGTACTATTAAGAGGGGGTCCGCTTCGGAAAGGTTAGGGTGGAATCATCACGTACACGCCTGTCCCATTGCACCACCTTTCCCCTTGCCTGTTTGGAGCACCGTTCTGTTATCCATGTCTTTGCAAAATGAACGACTCCAAGTGGTAGGGTGCTATGGCGTACGGTAGTACTGCTCAAGGGAGCAGTAGTACCGTAGAGGCTCACGGTAGTACCGTCCTAGGATGCGGTAGTACCGCTCCGTGGTCGCGGTAGTACCGTGACTTCTGGCCCAGCACTGCTACTCGCGCGGAAGTAGGGGCGGATGTAATTTTTTACATCCGCGCCCTATGCGGTAGTACCGCTCCCTGGATGCGGTAGTACCGTGTCGGGTTTTTGCACTGATCTGAACTCAGTGGAAGTAGTCACAGATTTAATTTTATTCATTTGTGCCTTCCCAGCCCAGTCAAACCCTGCCTTGCGGTAGTACCACAAGGGCGCACGGTAGTACCGCTTGCAGCGTCAACGCAAAAGGGCCTCTTCTGGTGTCTCTCATGGGTGCGGTAGTACCGCACCGCCTTGCGGTAGTACTGCAGCGCCTTGCGGTAGTACCGCTTGTCTGGTGCGGTAGTACCGCATGTCGCGGGCTGGTTAAGTGGATAACGGTTGGCTTTGTCCCTTGACTATAAAAGGGGAGTCTTCTTCTCCGAGTTGACTACCTCTTCCATCCCCAAGCTCCATTTTCGCCCGATCTCTCTCCCTAGCCTATTAAACTTGTTGATTCTCTAGGGATTAGTTGAGAAGGCCTCGATCTACACTTCCACCAAGAGAAATTTGATTCTCCCCACTAATCCCTTGCAGATCTTGTTACTCTTGGGTGTTTGAGCACCCTAGATGGTTGAGGTCACCGCAAAGCCATAGTCCATTGTGGTGAAGCTTCGTGGCGTTGTTGGTAGCCTCCAATTCAGTTGTGAAGATTGCCCCAACCTTGTTTGTAAAGTTCCGGTCGCCGCCTCCAAGGGCACCAATAGTGGAATCATGGCATCTCGCATTGTGTGAGGGCGTGAGGAGAATACGATGGCCCTAGTGGCTTCTTGGGGAGCATTGTGCCTCCACACTGCTCCAATGAAGACGTACTTCCCCTCAAAAGTGAGGAACTTCGGTAACACATCCTCCTCTCCATCGGTTCCACTTTTGGTTATCTCTCACCTTTAATTGTGCAAGCTATATTGTGTTATATCCTTTGCTTGCTTGTGTGCTTATTGTTGTTGCATCATATAGGTTGCTCACCTAGTTGCATATCTAGACAACCTACTTTGATGCAAAATTTAATTTGGTAAGGAAAAGCTAAAAATTGTTAGTTGCCTATTCACCCCCCCCCCCCTCTAGTCAACTATATCAATCCTTTCAATTGGTATCAGAGCCTCATCTCTTTATTAAGGACTTTACCGTCCAAAGAGTATGGTTGACACCATAGACGGTGAGGAGAAGCACCCCGGTGTGAATCCGTCTTCATCTACGGCCGATGGGGGATCCCCGGTCTCACCTGAGGAATTCAATGTGGCTTTGGACACATTGAAAACCTCCATGACGACCGAGGTCAAAGGCATGTTCAAAGAGTTTCTTGATGGCCTTAAATTATCCACCGCACCTTTGGAAATGGCCGCTCCCACTAACAAGGTGGCGGATGCTAACTCCGATAAGGGGGAAGCTTCTTGTGATAAAGTTCCTTTATCTAGTGGTAGAAATGGTAGCGGCATCTTTGCCCAAGTTGAACCTCCACTTACTTATGGAGGACCGGTTCCCTCCACTCATTTGATTCATGTTGGTCCTCCTCCTAAGATGTGAAAAATGAGGATTTTGACTCTTGGGTCTAACGCTTTAAACGTCATTTAAACCATGTTAATACTAATCTTTGGAGAATTATTGAGCAAGGTTTCTATCCGCATGACCCAAGCAACTTCACCCCGAGAGAAGCCGCGGACCATCAATTCAACGAGAATGATCTTCATCATCCAAGATGCAATTCCATCCGAAGATATTGCACATCTCCGACCCTTCTCCGTGGCCAAGGAAGCATGGCACCATGTTGTTTCCATTTACAAGGGAAGCGCAAGCATTCAACGATCCAACTATGAAGTGGTGCAAGATGAATCTGATGAGCTTGCAATGAATGAAGATGAGAACCTCGTGAGCTTTACCGGAGATTAACCACTCTCGCGGTATCTCTCCGAGATCATGGGAGCAAGGATACGGATGATAATTGGATCAAGAGCGAATTCCTCAAGGCCATGATGCCTTACCACAAGGCCATGTCCTCCGTCATCCGCCAAAGGCCGGACTCCCACACCTTGTCCTCAAGTGAAGTGTTGGATGAGTTTGTGGTGATGAGGATTGATTCGCGTTCAGTACTTTGATAATTTGATATGTGGGTGAACCGGTGCTTGGGTACTGCCCTTACTTGGACAAGCATCCCACTTATGATTAACCCCTATTGCAAGCATCCGCAACTACAAAACAAGTATTAAGGTAAACCTAACCACATCATTAGACATATGGATCCAAATCAGCCCCTTACAAAGCAACGCATAAACTAGGGTTTAAGCTTCTGTCACTCTAGCAACCCATCATCTACTTATTACTTCCCAATGCCTTCCTCTAGGCCCAAATAATGGTGAAGTGTCATGTAGTCGACATTCACATAACACCACTAGAGGAGAGACAACATACATCTCATCAAAATATCGAACGAATACCAAATTCACATGACTACTAATAGCAAGACTTCACCCATGTCCTCAGGAACAAACGTAACTACTCACAAAGCATATTCATGTTCATAATCAGAGGAGTAATAATATGCATTAAGGATCTGAACATATGATCTTCCACCAAGTAAACCAATTAGCATCAACTACAAGGAGTAATCAACACTACTAGCAACCCACATGTACCAACTTGTGGTTTTGATACAAGATTGGATACAAGAGATGAACTAGGGTTTTGAGAGGAGATGGTGTTGGTGAAGATGTTGATGGAGATTGACCCCCTACCGATGAGAGGATCATTGGTAATGACGATGGTGATGATTTCCCCCTCCCGGAGGGAAGTTTCCCCGGCAGAACAGCTCCGCCGGAGCCCTAGATTGATTCCGCCAAGGTTCCGCCTCGTGGCGGCAGAGTTTCGTCCCGTAAGCTTGCCTCTGATTTTTTCCAGGGTAAAAGCCTTCATATAGCAGAAGATGGGCATCGGAGGGCCACCAGGGGGCCCAAGAGACATGGGGCGCGCCCAGTAGGGGTGGGCGCGCCACCCACCCTCCTGGCCAGGGTGTGGGCCCCTCTGGTGTTTTCTTCGCTCAATAATTCTTATTAATTCCAAAACTGACTTCCGTGGAGTTTCAGGATTTTTGGAGCTGTGCAGAATAGGTTTCCAATATTTGCTCCTTTTCCAGCCAGAATTCCAGCTGCCGACATCCCCCCTCTTCATGGTAAACCTTGTAAAATAAGAGAGAATAGCCATAAGTATTGAGATATAATGTGTAATAACAGCCCATAATGCAATTAATATTGATATAAAAGCATGATGCAAAATGGACGTATCAACTCCCCCAAGCTTAGACCTCGCTTGTCCTCAAGCGGAAGCCGAAATCAAAAAATATGTCCACATGTTTAGAGATAGAGGTGTCGATAAAAAAATAAAATACGGACATGAGGGTATCATGATCATTCTTATAACAGCAACATAAATAGATTTTATCATACGATTTCTTATGCTCAAGTAATGATCAATTCACAATGTCAAGTATGGTTCAGAAACTTCATTGCGAACTAACAAACTATAATCTCAGTCATTGAAGCAATTGCAATTTATCATAACATCAGAAAGAGTCAAGAATAGAGCTTTTCAGCAAGTCCACATACTCAACTATCATGTAGTCTTCTACAATTGCTAACACTCACGCAGTACTTGTCATTATGGAGTTTCAACCAGACACTGAGAAAGATAGGGGCTTATTATGTTGCCTCCCAAGGTATTCACCTTTAGGTGATGTCAACAATAATAGTTCATGCTAACTTACATCCAATTGGATATATATATATATATATATCAAGATCTTTCAAACACGAGGAGCTTGCCAAAGGATAAAATGAAAAAGGGAAAGGTGAAGATCACCTTGACTCAAGCATAAAGTAAAAACATAAAGTAAAAGATAGGCCCTTTTCGCAGAGGGAAGCAGAGGTTGTCATGTGCTTTTAGGGTTGGATGCACAAAATCTTAATGCAAAAGAATGTCACTTTATATTGCCACTTGTATATGGACCTTTATTATGCAGTCCGTCGCTTTTATTGCTTCCATAACAAGATCATATAAAGCTTATTTTATCTGCACTAATAAGTCATACATATTTAGATAGCAATTTTTATTGCCTGCAACATGACAACTTACTTGAAGGATCTTACTCAATCCATAGGTAGGTATGGTGAACTCTCATGGCAAAAACTGGGTTTAAGGATATTTGGAAGCACAAGTAGTATCTCTACTTGGTGCAAGGAATTTGGCTAGCATGAGGGGGAAAGGCAAGCTCAACATGTTGGGAAGATCAATGACAATATACTTTAACTGAGATGTGAGAAAACATAAACCATTACGTTGTCTTCCTTGTCCAATGTCAACTCTTTTAGCATGTCATACTTAATGAGTGCTCACAATCATAAAATATGTCCAAGATAGTATATTTGTATGTGAAAACCTCTCTTTCCTTATTACTTCCTATTAATTGCAACGATGACCAAAACTACGTTTGTCAACTCTTCAACAACTTTTATGCCTCATACTTTCTATGTGTGAAGTCATTACTATCCATAAGATCAATATGAACTCTTTTATTCTTTTTGTTCTTTCTACTTTCTCAAGATCATGGCAAGATAGCAAAGCCCTTGACTCAACACTAATCTTTATTATAGATAGCTCACGGACTCGATTACATAAAGAGATCACAAAGCAAAACTCAAAACTAATTAATACTAAAACTTCAATCTACTAGATCAAGATACTACTAAAAGGATCGAACTAAATAAAACGGTAAAAATAGGAGTGTGATGGTGATACGATACCGGGGCACCTCCCCCAAGCTTGGCAGTTGCCAAGGGGAGTGCCCATACCCATGTAATTATGTGCTCGGAGGTGATGGAGGTGGTGATGATGTAGGCTTCTTCCTCAATTTACGCTTGAGGATAATATTTTGCTCCTTTAGGTCATCGATCTCTTGCTCAAGACTTAATATTCTTTTGCATAGTTCCTGTTTATTTTCCTGCAAGAGACGAAAAGGGATAAACTCGATCTTTGGCTTCTTTGCTCTATCAGGGAGGATCGACTTTTTAAACTCCACATGCATGTCCCCAGGTTTAGGTAATGGGGCTTCGTCTTCGTCTGAGCTCGTCTCCTCCTTTCCCTTAGGCTCATAGTCTTCCTCTTCTTCTGTGGTCCAGCCACCATGCTCCAAGTCCCCGTAGACCTTAGGGTCTGCAAGGTAATCAACCACATGGCTCTTCCCTTCCGAATCCTGAGACGACATATTGCTCTAAATCTGTAACAGAAACAGCTCGAAACGAAAACAGAGGATACGGTGGTCAATGCCTTCGGGAGATTATATAATGAATTTTTATCGACCAAAATACGTAACGTGCAAGAAAACGGAGTCCGGGAGGCACACGAGGTGGCCACGAGACAGGGGGTGCGCCCAGGATGGGTGGGCGCGCCCTCCACCCTCGTGGAGGCCTCGTGTCCTTCCCGGACTACTTCTTTCTTTCCAAAATTCCTAAATATTCCAAAATGGATAAAAATTGCCATTAGAATTGTTTTGGAGTCGGTTTACTTACCGTACCACATACCTATTCCTTATCGGAGTCTGAAACGTTCTGGAAAGTGTCCCTTATGTATTCCTCCGGGGTTACGGTCTCAACAATATTAGTTTCAACATTGATAGGATTACCTGAGATATAATGTTTAATTCTTTGACCGTTCACCACCCTCGGACTTGTGCCTTTGAAGTTGTTGATATTTATGGCAGCGGAACGATAGACCTCCTCGATAACGTAAGGACCTTCCCATTTAGAGAGAAGTTTTCCTGCAAAAAATCTAAAACGAGAGTTGAATAATAACACATAATCACCTACTTAAACTCACGCTTTTGTATCCTTTTGTCATGCCAGCGTTTGACTTTTTATTTGAAAAGCTTTGCATTCTCATAGGCTTGGGTTCTCCATTCATCAAGTGAGCTAATATCAAATAACCTCTTCTCACCGGCAAGTTTGAAGTCATAGTTGAGCTCTTTAATAGCCCAATATGCTTTATGTTCAAGTTCTAGAGGTAAGTGACATGCTTTTCCATAAACCATCTTATACGGAGACATACCCATAGGATTTTTGTATGCAGTTCTATATGCCCATAATGCATCATCAAGTTTTTTGGACCAATTCTTTCTAGATCTATTCATAGTCTTTGCAACATTAGTTTGAGCTCTCTATTGCTCAACTCTACTTGACCACTAGACTGCAGGTGATAAGGAGATGCGATTCTATGACTAACATCATACTTAGCAAGCATCTTACGGAAAGCCCCATGAATAAAATGTGAACCACCATCAGTCATAAGATATCTAGGGACTCCAAACCTCAGAAAAATAACTTCTTTAAGCATTTTAATAGAAGTGTTATGATCAGCACTACTAGTTGGAATAGCTTCTACCCACTTAGTAACGTAATCAACAGCAACTAAAATATGTGTATAACCATTACAGGTAGGAAAAGGTCCCATATAATCAAAGCCCCAAACATCAAATGGTTCAATAACAAGAGAATAATTCATAGGCATTTCTTGACGTCTACTAATATTACCAATTCTTTGACATTCATCACAAGATAAGACAAACTTACGAGCATCTTTGAAGAGATTAGGCCAATAAAAACCAGATTGCAGTACCTTATGTGCAGTTCTATCTCCAGCGTGGTGTCCTCCATATGATTCAGAGTGACATTTGCGTAGGATTTGTTCCTGTTCATGCTTAGGTACACAACGTCTAATAAAACCATCTACTCCTTCTTTATAAAGGTGTGGGTCATCCCAGAAGTAATGTCTTAAATAATAAAAGAACTTTTTCTTTTGTTGGTATGTGAAACTAGGTGGTATAAATTTGGCAACAATGTAATTAGCATAATCAGCATACCAAGGAGCAGTACGAGAAGCATTAACGACCGCTAATTGTTCATTAGGAAAGCTATCATCAGTAGGTAGTGGGTCATCAAGAACATTCTCCAACCTAGACAAGTTGTCTGCAACGGGGTTCTCAGCTCCCTTTCTATCAATAATATGCAAATCAAATTCTTGGAGCAAGAGAACCCATCTAATAAGTCTAGGCTTAGCATCTTTCTTTTTCATAAGATATTTAATAGCAGCATGGTCAGTGTGAATAATAACTTTGGAATCAACAATATAAGGTTTAAACTTATCACATGCAAACACAACTGCTAAGAACTCTTTTTCAGTAGTAGCATAATTTCTCTCGGCAGTATCAAGAATCTTACTAGCATACTGGATAACATTCAATTTCTTATCAACTTTTTGCCCTAGAACAGCACCTACAGCATAATCACTAGCATCACACATAATTTCAAAGGGTAAATTCCAATCAGGTGGCTGAACAATAGGTGCAGTGATCAAAGCTTTCTTAAGTATTTCAAATGCTTCTACACAGTCATCATCAAAGACAAAAGGAATATCTTTTTGCAATAAATTAGTCAGAGGGCTAGAGATTTTAGAAAAGTCCTTAATGAACCTCCTATAAAAACCGGCATGACCAAGGAAACTTCTTATACCTTTTATGTCCTTGGGACATGGCATCTTCTCAAGAGCATCAACTTTAGCTTTATCAACTTCAATACCTCTCTCAGAAATCTTATGCCCCAAGACAATGCCTTCATTAACCATAAAGTGGCACTTTTCCCAATTCAAGACAAGACTAGTGTCTTCGCATCTCTGCAAAACTCGATCAAGGTTGCTCAAGCAATCATCAAAAGAGGATCCATAAACGGAGAAATCATCCATGAATACCTCACAAATCTTTTCACAAAAGTCAGAGAATATAGCCATCATGCATCTTTGAAAGGTAGCAGGTGCATTACAAAAACCAAAAGGCATACGTCTATAAGCAAAAGTACCGAAAGGGCAAGTAAAAGTAGTTTTTGATTGATCCCCCGCTGACACGGGTATTTGAGAAACTAGAATAACCATATAGAAAGCAGAAATGTGTGTGTTTGGATAGTCTTTCTAGCATTTGATCAATAAAAGGTAAAGGGTAATGATCTTTCTTAGTAGCTTTATTTAATTTATGGAAATCAATTGCCATCCTATAACTTGTAATAATTCTTTGCGGGATCAATTCATCTTTATCATTAGGAACAACAGTAATACCTCCCTTTTTAGGAACACAATGGACAGGGCTTACCCAATCACTATTAGCAACGGGATAAATTATACCTGCCTCAAGGAGCTTTAGTATCTCGTTTCTTACCACTTATTTCATCTTGGGATTCAGTCATTGTTGAGGATCTCTAACCGGTTGGCACCGTCCTCCAAATTAATTTTGTGTTGGCATAACATGGGACTAATGCCCTTGAGATCATCCAGAGTATATCCAATAGCGGCGCGGTGCTTCTTCAGAGTTTTCAATAATCTTTCTTCTTCTTGCTCTGAAAGGTTAGCACTAATAGTAACAGGATATATTTTCTTTTCATCAAGATAAGCATACTTAAGATTATCAGGTAATGGTTTGAGTTCAAACACGGGATCACCCGTGGGTGGAGGGGGATCCCCCAAAATTTCAACGGGTAGGTTGTGTTTCAGAATAGGTTCCTGTTGAAGGAACACTTCATCTATTTCCCTTCTTTCATTCATAAACATATCATTTTCATGGTCTAGCAAATATTGTTCTAACGGATCAGTAGGAGGCACGGCAATAGAAGCAAGACCAATAATCTCATCCTTACTAGGTGATTCTTTATCATGATGTTGTCTATGAAACTTAGCAAAATTAAACTCATGAGACATATCCTCTAAGCCAATTGTAACAGTATCCTTTCACAATCAATCCTAGCATTAACAGCATTCAAGAAGGGTCTACAAAAACAATGGGACAAAAATCATCCTGTGGGGAACTAAGAACAAGAAAATCAGCAGGATATTTAACCTTCCCACACAAGACTTCAACATCTCTAACAATCCCAATTGGTGAAATAGTATCTCTATTGGCAAGCTTGATAGTAACATCAATACCTTCCAATTCGACGGGTGCAATATCATGCATAATTTCTTTATATAAGTCATAGGGTATTGCACTAGCACTAGCACCCATATCACATAAGCCATGATAACAATGATCTCCTATTTTAACAGAAATAACAGGCATGCCTACAACAGGTATGTGTATCTTAGCATCTGGTCTAACAATATTAGCAGTCTCACCATAGAAATGAATAACATGCCCATCTAAATCATCATCCAAGAGATCTTTAAACATAGCAATACTAGGTTCAACTTTAGTTTGCTCAGGAGGTGTATAAGTTCTAGTATTACTCTTATGAACAACAGTCGAAGTTTTAGCATGATCCTTTATCCTAACAGGAAAAGGAGGTTTCTCAACATAAGTAGTAGGAACAATAGGATCACTATAGGTGTCAGTCTTTTCTTCAACTGTAATAGGTGCAACTACTTTTACTTAAATGGGAGGATTATATTTAAACCACTTCTCCTTAAGGAGATCAATGTGAGTAGCAAAAGATTCACAGAAAGAAGCTACTATCTCAGAGTCAAGTCCATATTTAGCGCTAAATCCACGAAAAACATCGGTATCCATAAAAAGATTTAACACAATCAAACTTAGGTGTTATACCTGACTCCTTACCATCATCGGAACCCCAATCTTCAGAGTTGCGTTTAATTCTTTCCAATAAGTCCCATTTGAATTCAATAGTCTTGACATATAAGAACCAAAGACAGAAGTATCGAGCATGTTGCGATCATTGGGAGAAAGACGAGCATAAAAATTTTGAATAATCATTTCTCTGGAGAGCTCATGATTGGGGCATGAATATAACATTGACTTAAGCCTCCCCCAAGCTTGAGCGATGCTTTCTCCTTCGTGAGGCCAGAAATTATATATGTAATTACGATCACGATTGAACAAGGTGCATAGGATACAACTTCTGGTGAAATTCCAACTTCAATCGTTTATAATTCCAAGATCTCGTATCATCACATAGCCTATACCATGTCAATGCATCTCCCTTCAAAGATAAAGGGAAGACCTTCCTTTTGACAACATCACCGGGAATACCTGCAAGCTTAAATAATCCACAAACTTCATCCACAAAGATAAGGTGTAAATCGGGATGCAATGTTCCATCTCCTACAAAGGGATTAGCTAGCAGTTTCTCTATCATTCCCGAAGGAATCTCAAAGTAAATATTTTCAGTAGGTTCAATAGGTTGAGGAGAAACTCTTTGCTCTTATGGTCGGGGTGAAGATACCCCGAACAAGCCCCTCAAAGGATTAGTTTCCATAGTAACAAGTGACAGAAAATTTCAGCACACTATATAAATGTTTCCTTACCAAGTTCCACTCACCAAAGGCGCTACAATCCACGGCAACGGCGCCAGAAAATAGTCTTGATGACCCACAAGTATAGGGGATCTATCGTAGTCCTTTGGATAAGTAAGAGTGTCGAACCCAACGAGGAGCAGAAGGAAATGACAAGCAGTTTTCAGTAAGGTTTTCTCTGCAAGCACTGAAATTGTAGGTAACAGATAGTTTTGTGATAAGATAAATTGTAACGAGTAACAAGCAATGAAAGTAAATAAAGTGCAGCAAGGTGGCCCAATCCTTTTTGTAGCAAAGGACAAGCCTGGACAATTTCTTATAATGAGAAAAGAGCTCTCGAGGACGCATGGGAATTATTGTCATGCTAGTTTTCATCACGCTTATAAGATTCGCGTTCGGTACTTTGATAATTTGATATGTGGGTGGACCGGTGCTTGGGTACTTCCCTTACTTGGACAAGCATCCCACTTATGATTAACCCCTATTGCAAGCATCTGCAACTAAAAAAGAAGTATTAAGGTAAACCTAACCACATCATTAGACATATGGATCCAAATCAGCCCCTTACGAAGCAACGCATAAACTAGGGGTTAAGCTTCTGTCACTCTAGCAACCCATCATCTACTTATTACTTCCCAATGCCTTCCTCTAGGCCCAAATAATGGTGAAGTGTCATGTAGTCGACATTCACATAACACCACTAGAGGAGAGACAATATACATCTCATCAAAATATCGAACGAATACCAAATTCACATGACTAGTAATAGCAAGACTTCACCCATGTCCTCAGGAACAAACGTAACTACTCACAAAGCATATTCATGTTCATAATCAGAGGAGTAATAATATGCATTAAGGATCTGAACATATGATCTTCCACCAAGTAAACCAATTAGCATCAATTACAAGGAGTAATCAACACTACTAGCAACCCAGATGTACCAATTTGTGGTTTTGATACAAGATTGGATACAAGAGATGAACTAGGGTTTTGAGAGGAGATGGTGTTGGTGAAGATGTTGATGGAGATTGACCCCCTCCCGATGAGAGGATCATTGGTGATGACGATGGTGATGATTTCCCCCTCCCGAAGGGAAGTTTCCCCGGCAGAACAGCTCCGCCGGAGCCCTAGAATGATTCCGCCAAGGTTCCGCCTCGTGGCGGCGGAGTTTCGTCCCGTAAGCTTGCCTCTAAATTTTTCTAGGGTAAAAGCCTTCATATAGCAGAAGATGGGCACCGGAGGGCCACCAGGGGCCCAGGAGACAGGCGCGCCGGAGGGTGGCGCGCCCCACCCTCTGGCCAGGTGTGTGGCCCCCTCGGTGTTTTCTTCGCTCAATAATTTTATTAATTCCAAAACTGACTTCCGTGGAGTTTGAGGATTTTTGGAGCTGTGCGAGAATAGGTTTCAATATTTGCTCCTTTTCGGCCGAATTCCATTGCCGACATCCCCCTCTTCATGGTAAACCTTGTAAAATAAGAGAGAATAGCCATAAGTATTGAGATATAATGTGTAATAACAGCCCATAATGCAATAAATATTGATATAAAAGCATGATGCAAAATGGACGTATCAAGGATCTTGGACAAGACCGCCGACAATGCAGTGTTACGTTCTCAAAGAGCAAAGAAGCCCAACCTTGCCTTGAAGGCCAAGGCTAGTGCGGAATAAGAGGATGGAGAGGAATATGAGGAGAGCAACCCTGAAGATACGAAATATGATTACCATGAGCACATGGCTCTTGCTTCAAGGCAATTTTGGAGCAAGAAGAACTCAAGGCCCAATTTCAACAAGAACAACTCAAGTGGCTTCAAGGGCAAGCAACGTGTGAGAACATGTTACAATTGTGGCAATGTGAGCCACTTTGTTGCGGAGTGCCCTTACGAGAAGCGGGAAGACAATGGTGGCAAGCTCATCCGAAAAGACAAAGCCAAGTCCTTCCCTAACAAGAACAACTTCACCAAGAAGACTCCGACCAAAGGGTTGGTGGCATAGGAAGAATACAATGAGGATGATGATGATGATGATGAAGATGGTGAAGCCATGGCCATGGCCTCCGTTGCCATTGGCGCAACTCCACGGGTGTCTCTCTTCGATTCACCCAACGAGAACATCACCGCCAAGTGCCTCATGGCCAAAGCCACCAAGAAGGTAACCCCCAACATCAAAACTATCATCATTAGTAATCCTTCCTTGACGGATTGCATTGATGAAAGTGAGGGGGTCTAATGAGGAAGTAAATGAATTTGGGTATTTTATGAGTAAGCTCAAGGGCAAAAACAAGAAGCACTTTGTTGCTCTCTTGGAACAACTTGGTGAAGCCAATGACATGATCGAGGCTCATGAAGAAATCATCTCTAAGATGGAAGGTCATAGTCGTGACTATGCCGATGAGATATCGGATCTCTCTAATGTGCTTGAGGAAGAGCGTGTTCATCATTTGGCTCTTGAGGAGTCACACAACGATGACCATGCTAAATTAAAGAAAGATCTTGATCATGCTCCTGTTGTATCTCATGTTCTCGATTTCGAGAAGGCTAAACTTGGGGTTGACCATGCTAGACTCAAGGAGGAGTTTGATATACTCGACAAGGCTCACAAAGCCTTGAAGGGTGAGCATGCTAACCTCAAGGA
Organism: Aegilops speltoides; assembly: GCA_021437245.1. Classification (NCBI taxonomy): domain Eukaryota; kingdom Viridiplantae; phylum Streptophyta; class Magnoliopsida; order Poales; family Poaceae; genus Aegilops; species Aegilops speltoides. The sequence goes on along the minus strand of CM038141.1, from coordinate 366,964,334 downwards.
GTCTCATGATCAACTCCACGTGAAGCTAACCAAGGAGAAATCCACTCCTCCTCATATGGTCTTAATTGATAATGCAAATGCTACTAACCCGTGTTGTGAGCATGTTCATCTTGTGGAGGAGAATGCCACGTCGAAGGAGCAACTTGAGACTTGTGTCTTGCATACAAGGTGAGAAGAATCTCAATGACCTTTTGAGCAATCAAAAGGAAGTTGTGTACAAGGAGGGATTTGGGTTCGCACCCAAGTCCAAGAACAAGAAGAAGAATGACAAGGCCAAACGACCTCCTCCTCTCAAGAAAACTTTTGTGAAGGAGGGAGAGGGTGCTTCTAAGAAGAAGAAGAACTATGTGAAGGGTGGTGATGTCAAAAAGGGCAATGCCACCCCTTCCAACAAAGTCGGTGACTTTAACCCTTCCTATGTGTTGTGTCGTGCTAGTGATGGGCATGTTTATGCTAAATTTGTCGGTTCTCCTTATGAGTACATTGAATGGTCTATTTGGGTTCCTAAGACCCTTGTTACTAACATCAAAGGACCCATTACAAAATGGGTACCTAAAACCAAGCATTGATCTCTTGTAGGTGTTTGCTTCCGGTGGGGGATCATGGTTGCTCGATAGTGGAGCCACAAATCATATGACCGGAAGCAAGGACTTGGTGGTGGACGAGCACAAGATCCCATCTATGCCCACCAATGTCGAGTGGGGTGATGCCTCGTCTTCCAAGGTATTGGAACTTGGCAAGGTTGTCATTTCTCATGATCTCACGATCGATAAAGTCATGCTTGTTGTGTCCCTTGCATACAATTTACTTTCTGTTCGTCAACTTGCACTCATGGGCTTTGCCACATTCTTTGATATTGATATTGTGGCCCTCTTGTGGAGCAAGTTCTTAAAGTAGCTTTTGTTGGGCATGTTGAGAATGGTTTTTATGTGATTAACTTTTCGGAGCGACCCACTAAGACCGCGACATGCCTAATGGCTAAAGTGTTGGGGAACGTAGTAATTTCAAAAAAAATTCTACACACACGCAAGATCATGGTGATGGCATAGCAACGAGAGGGGAGAGTGTATGTCCACGTACCCTCGTAGACCGTAAGCGGAAGCGTTAGCACAACGCGGTTGATGTAGTCGTCGTCTTCACGATCCGACCGATCCAAACACCGAACGTCACGGGCCTCCGAGTTCAGCACACGTTCAGCTCGATGGCGATCTCGGCCTCCGATCCAAATAAGCTCGGAGATGAGTTCGTCAAGACGACGACGGCGTGGAGCGATGATGATGTTCTACGGCGTGGGCTTCAGACACGGCTAAGGAACGATCCGTAGATCAACTTGTGTGTCTATGGGGTACCCCCTACCCCGTATATAAAGGAGCAAGGGGGGGGCGGCCGCCCTTGGGGCGCGCCAAGGAGGGGGGAGTCCTCCTCCTAGTGGGAGTAGGACTCCCCTTTCCTAGTCCAACTAGGAAGGAGGAAGGGGGAAGGAAAGAGGGGGAGAGGGAGAGGGAAAGAGGGGCTGCGCCCCCTCCCCTAGTCCAATTCGGACTCCCCTTGGGAGGGGGCGCGCCACCTCCTCGGCTGCTGCCCTCTCTTTCCCCTCAGGCCCACTAAGGCCCAATACTTCCCTGGGGGGTTCCGGTAACCCCTCCGGCACTCCGGTTTTCTCCGAAATCACCCGAAACACTTCCGGTGTCCGAATATAGTCGTCCAATATATCAATATTTATGTCTCGACCATTTCGAGACTCCTCGTCATGTCCGTGATCACATCCGGGACTCCGAACAAACTTCGGTACATCAAAACTTATAAACTCATAATAAAATTGTCATCGTAACGTTAAGCGTGCGGACCCTACGGGTTCGAGAACTATGTAGACATGACCTAGAACCATTCTCGGTCAATAACCAATAGCGGGACCTGGATGCCCATATTGGTTCCTACATATTCTACGAAGATCTTTATCGGTCAAACCGCATAACAACATACATTGTTCCCTTTGTCATCGATATGTTACTTGCCCGAGATTTGATCGTTGGTATCCAATACCTAGTTCAATCTCGTTACCGGCAAGTCTCTTTACTCGTTCCGTAATACATCATCTTATAACTAACTCATTAGTTACAATGCTTGCAAGGCTTAGGTGATGAGTATTACCGAGAGGGCCCAGAGATACCTCTCCGACAATCGGAGTGACAAAACCTAATCTCGAATTATGCCAACCCAACATGTACCTTGGAAACACTGTAGAGCACCTTTATAATCATCCGATTCGTTGTGATGTTTGGTAGCACACAAAGTGTTCTTCCGGTAAACGCGAGTTGCACAATCTCATAGTTGCAGGAACTTTGTATAAGTCATGAAGAAAGCAATAGCAATATACTAAACGATCAAGTGCTAGGCTAACGGAATGGGTCATGTCAATCACATCATTCTCCTAATGATGTGATCCCATTAATCAAATGACAACACATGTCTATTGTTAGGAAACATAACCATCTTTGATTAATGAGCTAGTCAAGTAGAGGCATACTAGTGACTATCTGTTTGTTTATGTATTCACACATGTATCATGTTTCCGGTTAATACAATTCTAGCATGAATAATAAACATTTATCATGATATGAGGAAATAAATAATAACTTTATTATTGCCTCTAGGGCATATTTCCTTCAGTCTCCCACTTGCACTAGAGTCAATAATCTAGATTACATAGTAATGATTCTAACACCCATGGAGTCTTGGTGCTGATCATGTTTTGCTCGCGAGAGAGGCTTAGTCAACGGGTCTGCAACATTCAGATCCGTATGTATCTTGCAAATCTCTATGTCTCCCACTTGGACTTGGTCCCGAATGGAATTGAAGCGTCTCTTGATGTGCTTGGTCCTCTTGTGAAATCTGGATTCCTTTGCCAAGGCAATTGCACAATATTGTCACGGAAGATCTTCATTGGTCCCGATGCACTAGGTATGACACCTAGATCGAAATGAACTCCTTCATCGAGACTCCTTCATTTGCTGCTTCAAGCAGCTATGTACTCCGCTTCACATGTAGATCCCGCCACGACGCTTTGTTTAGAACTGCACCAACTTACAGCTCCACCATTTAATAAAAACACGTATCCGGTTTGCGATTTAGAATCGTCCGGATCGGTGTCAAAGCTTACATCGGCGTAACCATTTACGACTAGCTCTTTGTCACCTCCATATACGAGAAACATATCCTTAGTCCTCTTCGGTATTTGGGATGTTCTTGACCGCTGTCCGATGATCCACTCTGGATTACTTTGGTACTTTCTGCCAAGCTTATTGCTAAGCATACGTCAGTCGGTACACAACATTGCATACATGATAGAGCCTATGGTGAAGCATAGGAACATTTTTCATTTTCTCTCTATCTTCTGCTGTGGTCGGGCATTGAGTTTGACTCAACTTCACACCTTGTAGCACGAGCAAGAATCCTTTCTTTGCTGATCCATTTTGAACTTTTCAAAATTTTGTCAAGGTTGTGCTTTGTGAAAGTCCTATTAAGCGTCTTGATCTATCTCTATAGATCTTGATGCCCAATATGTAAGCAGCTTCACCGAGGTCTTTCATTGAAAAACTTTTATTCAAGTATCCCTTTATGCTATCCAGAATTCTATATCATTTCCAATTAATAATATGTCATCTACATATAAAATTAGAAATGCTACTGAGCTCCCACTCACTTTCTTGTAAATACAGGCTTCTCCAAAAGTCTCAGATAAAACCATATGCTTTGATCACACTATCAAAGCATTTATTCCAACTCGAGATGCTTGCACCAGTCCATAAATGGAACGCTGGAGCTTGCACACTTTGTTAGCACCTTTTGGATCAACAAAACCTTCCGGCTGCATCATATACAACTCTTCTTCTAGAAATCCATTCAAGAATGCAGTCTTGACATCCATTTGCCAAATTTCATAATCATGAAATGCAGCAATAGCTAACATGATTCGGACAGACTTAAGCATCGCTACGGGTGAGAAAGTCTCATCGTAGTCAACCCCTTGAACTTGTCGAAAACCTTTTGCAACAAGTCGAGCTTTATAGACAGTTACATTACCATCAGCGTCAGTCTTCTTCTTAAAAATCCATTTATTCTCAATGGCTTGCCGATCATTGGGCAAGTCAACCAAAGTCCACACTTTGTTTTCATACATGGATCCCATCTCAGATTTCATGGCCTCTAGCCATTTTATGAATCTGGGCTCATCATCGCTTCCTCATAGTTCGTAGGTTCATCATGGTCAAGTAACATGACTTCCGAATAGGATTACCGTACCACTCAGTGCGGATCTTACTCGTAGACCCACGAGGTTCGAAGAGAAACTTGATCTGAAGTTTCATGATCATTATCATTAGCTTCCTCACTAATTGGTGTAGTTGTCACAGAACCGGTTCTCGTGATGAACTACTTTCCAATAAGGAGTAGATACAATTATCTCATCAAGTTCTACTTTCCTCCCACTCACTTCTTTCGAGAGAAACTCCTTCTCTAGAAAGGATCCATTCTTAGCAACGAATGTCTTGCCTTCATATCTGTGATAGAAGGTGTACCCAATGATCTCTTTTGGGTATCCTATGAAGACACATTTCTCGATTTAGGTTCGAGCTTATCGGTTGAAGTTTCTTCACATAAGCATCGCAGCCCCAAACTTTAAGAAACGACAACTTTGGTTTCTTGCCAAACCACAGTTCATAAGGCGTCGTCTCAACGGATTTTGATGGTGCCCTATTTAACATGAATGCGGCCATCTCTAAAGCATAACCCCAAAAGCGATAGCGGTAAATCAAGAAGAGACATCATAGATCGCCCCATATCTAGTAAAACGACGATTCTGACGTTCGGACACACCATTTCTTTGTGGTGTTCGGTGGCGTGAGTTGTGAAACTATTCCGCATTGTTTCAAATGTAAACCAAACTCGTAACTCAAATATTCTCCTCCACGATCAGATCGTAGAAACTTTATTTTCTTGTTACGATGATTTTCCACTTCACTCTGAAATTCTTTGAACTTTTCAAATGTTTCAGACTTATGCCTCATTAAGTAGATATACCCATATCTCCTTAAATCATCTGTGAAGGTGAGAAAATAACGATATCCGCCACGAGCCTCAACATTCATCGGACCACATACATCTGTATGTATGATTTCCAACAAATATGTTGCTCTCTCCATAGTACCGAGAAACGGTGTTTTAGTCATCTTGCCCATGAGGCACGGTTCGCAAGTACCAAGTGATTCATAATCAAGTGATTCCAAAAGTCCATCAGTATGGAGTTTCTTCATGCGCTTTACACCGATATGACCTAAACGGCAGTGCCACAAATAAGTTGCACTATCATTATCAACTCTGCATCTTTTGGTTTCAACATTATGAATATGTGTATCACTACTATCGAGATTCAATAAAAATAGACCACTCTTCTGAAGGAAATATGCCCTAGAGGCAATAATAAAGTTATTATTTATTTCCTTATTTCATGATAAATGTTTATCATTCATGCTAGAATTGTATTAACCGGAAACATGATACATGTGTGAATGCATAGACAAAACAAGATGTCACTAGTATGCCTCTACTAGACTAGCTTGTTAATCAAAGATGGTTATGTTTCCGACCATGAACAAAGAGTTGTTATTTGATTAACAAGGTCACATCATTAGTAGAATGATCGATTGACATGACCCATTCCATTAGCTTAGCACACGATCGTTTAGTATGTTGCTCTGCTTTTATCCATGACTTATACATGTTCCCGTAACTATGAGATTATGCAACTCCGTTTACGGAGGAACACTTTGGTACTACCAAAGCGCCACAACGAATCGGGTGATTATAAAGGAGTACTACAGGTGTCTCCAAAGGCGGATGTTGGGTTGGCGTATTTGAGATTAGGTTTTGTCACTCCGATTGTCGGAGAGGTATCTCTGGGCCCTCTCGGTAATGCACATCATGAAGCCTTGCAAGCACTACAACTAATGAGTTAGTTGTGAGATGATGTATTACGAACGAGTAAAGAGACTTGCCGTAACGAGATTGAACTAGGTATTGGATACCGACGATCGAATCTCGGGCAAGTAACATACCGATGACAAAGGAACAACGTATGTTGTTATGCGGATCGACCGATAAAGATCTTCGTAGAATATGTAGGAACCAATATGGGCATCCAGGTCCCGCTGTTGGTTATTGACCGTGAATAGTTCTAGGTCATGTCTACATTGTTCTCGAACCGTAGGGTCCGCACGCTTAAGGTTTCGATGGCGGTTATTATGAGTTTATGTATTTTGATGTACCGAAGGAGTTGAGTCCGGATGTGATCACGGACATGACGAGGAGTCTCGAAATGGTCGAGACATAAAGATTGATATATTGGAAGCCTATGTTTGGAGTTCGAATGGTTCCGGTAAAACGGAATTCTGGAGTACCGGAGGTTCTGGAACCCCGGAGGTAAATGGGCCTCAATGGGCCTTAGTGGAAAGGAGAAGGGCCAGCCCTAGGTGGGTGGCGCTTCCCCCTTCCCTAGTCCTACTAGGACTAGGAGAAGGGTCGCCCCCCCTCTCTCTCTTTCCTCCAGGAATCCTAGTCCAACTAGGATTGGGGAATCCTACTCAGAGGGAGTAAGACTCCTCGGCGCCTCCTCTTGGGCCGCCCCCCTCCCCTTGCTCCTTTATATACGGGGCGGGGGGCACCTTGGAACACACAAGTTGATCTTTAGATCGTTCCTTAGCCGTGTCGGTGCCCCCTCCACCATATTCCACCTCGGTTATACTGTCGCGAAGCTTAAGCGGCCTGCGCCGTGAAACATCAAGATCGTCCACCACGCCGTCGTCTTGTGGAACTCTCCTCGACACTCGGCTGGATCGAGTCTGAGGGACGTCATCGAGCTGTACGTGTGTCAAGAACTCGGGGGCGTCGGAGTAACGGCGCCGGGATCGGTCGGATCGCGAGGAGAACGTACCACTACTTCCTCTACGTTGTGATCGCTTCCGCTTCAGGTCTACGAGGGTATGTAGACAACACTCTCCCCTCTTGTTGCTATACATCACCATGATCTTGCGTGTGCGTAGGAAAATTTTTGAAATTACTACGTTCCCCATCAGTGGTATCAGAGCCTAGGTTTTTTCTATGGTTTGATGTTTTGCACGAGTAGAACACAAGTGAGTTGTGGGCGATACAAGTCATACTACCTACCAGCATGTCATACTTTGGTTCAGCGGTATTGTGAGATGAAGCGGCCTGCACCGACATTACGCGACGCTTACGCGAGACTGGTTTCACCGCCACGAGCACTCGTTGCTTAAAGGTGATTGGTGGGTGCTCTCTCTCACTTTAGTTGAACCGAGTGTGGCTCGCCCGGTCCTTGAGAAGGTTAAACGGAGTCTATTTGTGAAATATCGTTGTGGTTTTGATCGCGAGGTGAGACTAGTTCTTGCTTAAGCCCGTAGCAGCCACGTAAAATTTGCAACAACAAAGTAGAGGACGTCTAACTTGTTTTTGCAGGGCATGTTGTGATGTGATATGGTCAAGACGTGATGCTATATTTTATTGTATGAGATGATCATGTTTTGTAACGAAGTTATCGGCAATCGGCTGGAGCCATATGGTTGTCGCTTTATTGTATGCAATGCAATCGCATTCGTAATGCTTTACTTTATCACTAAGCGGTAGCGATAGTCGAGAAGCATAAGTTTGGCGAGGCGACAACGATGCTACGATGGAGATCAAGGTGTCGCGCCGGTGGCGATGGTGATCATGGTGGTGCTGCAAGATGGAGATCATGAAGCACAAGATGATGATGACCATATCATATCACTTATATTGATTTGCATGTGATGTTTATCCTTTTATGCATCTTATCTTGCTTTGAGTGACGGTAGCATTATAAGATGATCTCTCACTAAATTATCAAGAAGTGTTCTCCCAGTATGCACCGTTGCCAAAGTTCGTCGTGCCTGGACACCACGTGATGATCGGGTGTGATAAGCTCTCGTCCATCTACAACGGGTGCAAGCCAGTTTTGCACACGCAGAATACTCGGGTTATACTTGACGAGCCTAGCATATGCAGATATGGCCTCGGAACACGGAGACCGAAAGGTCGGCGTGAATCATATAGTAGATATGATCAACATAAGATGTTCACCATTGAAAACTACTCCATTTCACGTGATGATCGGTTATGGTTTAGTTGATTTGGATCACGTGATCACTTAGATGATTAGAGGATGTCTTTCTAAGTGGGAGTTCTTAAGTAATATGATTAATCGAACTTAAATTTATCATGAACTTAGTACTGATAGTATCTTGCTTGTTTATGTTTGATTGTAGATAGATGGCTCGTGCTATTGTTCCGTTGAATTTTAATGCGTTCCTTGAGAAAGCAAAGTTGAAAGATGATGGTAGCAATTACACGGATTGGGTCCGTAATTTGAGGATCATCCTCATTGCTGCCTGAAGAGTTACGTCTGGATGCACCGCTAGGTGCAGACTCTTGCTAACGCAATAGCTGCAGATGTTATGAGCGTCTGGCGAGCAAAGCGATGACTACTCTATAGTTCGATGTGCCATGCTTTACGGCTTAGAACCGGGACTTCAACGACGTTTTGAGCGTCATGGAGCATATGAGATGTTCCAGAGTTGAAGTTAATATTCCAACAGAATGCCCGGATTGAGAGATATGAAGTCTCCAATAAGTTCTATAGCTGCAAGATGGAGGAGAATAGTTACATTAGTGAGCATATACTCGAGAATGTCCGGGTACTATAATCACTTGACACAATTGGGAGTTAATCTTCCGGATGATTGTGTCATTGATGAATTCTTCAATCACGCCACCAAGCTACAAAGGCTTCGTGATGAACTATAATATGCAAGGGTTAGTAAAGACTATACCGAGCTCTTCGCAATGCTAAAGGCTGCGGAGGTAGAAATCAAGAAGGAGCATCAAGTGTTGATGGTCAATAAGACCACTAGTTTCAACAAGAAAGGCAAAGGGAAGAAGAAGGAACTTCAAGAAGAACAGCAAGCAAGTTCTTTGCTCGGGAGAAGAAACCCAAGTCTGGCCCTAAACCTGAAAGCGAGTGTTTCTCCGCAAGCAGATGGTCCTTTGGAAGCGGAACTGCCCCAAGTATTTGGCGGATAAGAAGGATGGCAAGGTGAACAAAGGTATATGTGATATACATGTTATTGATGTGTACCTTACTAGAGCTCGTAGTAGGACACTGGTATTTGATATTGGTTACATTGCTAATATTTGCAACTCAAAGCAGGGACTACGATTGCGAACTCGGCAAAGGGCGAGGTGACGATGCGCGTGGGAAATGGTTCCAAAGTCGATGTGATCGCGGTCGGCACGCTACCTCTACATCTACCTTCGGATTGGTTTTAGACCTAAATAATTGTTATTTGGTGCTGCGTTGAGCATGAACATTATATCTGGATCTTGTTTGATGCGAGGCGGTTATTCATTTAAATCAGAGAATAATGGTTGTTCTATTTATATGAGTAATATCTTTTATGGTCATGCACCCTTGAGGAATGGTCTATTTTGATGAATCTCGATAGTAGTGATACACATATTCATAATGTTGAAACCAAAAGATGCAGAGTTGATAATGAAAGTGCAACTTATTTGTGGCACCTTGCCGTTTAGGTCATATCGATTGTAAAGCGCATGAAGAAACTCCATCTTGATGGGCTTTTGGAGTCACTTGATTATGAATCACTTGGCACTTGCGAACCGTGCCTCATGGGCAAGATGACTAAAACCCGTTCTCGGTACTATGGAGAGAGCAACAGATTTGTTGGAGATCATACATCTGAGATGTATGTGGTCCGATGAACGTTGAGGCTCGTGGCGGATATCGTTATTTTCTCACCTTCACAGATGACTTAAGCGGATATGGGTATATCTACTTAATGAAACATAAGTCTGAAACATTTGAAAAGTTCAAAGAATTTCAGAGTGAAGTTGAAAATCATCGTAACAAGAAAATTAAGTTTCTACGATCGATCGTGGAGGTGAATATTTGAGTTCTGAGTTTGGTCTACATTTGAAACAATGCGGAATAGTTTAGCAACTCACGCCACCGGAACACCACAACAGTAATGGTGTGTCCGAGCGTCGAATCGTACTTTACTAGATATGGTGCGATCTATGATTTACCGCTATCGTTTTGGGGTTATGCTCTAGAGACGGCCGCATTCACCTGAATAGAACACCGTCGAAATCCGTTGAGACGACACCTTATGAACTGTGGTTTAGCAAGAAACCAAAGTTGTCGTTTCTTAAAGTTTGGGGATGCGATGCTTATGTGAAAAAGCTTCAACCCGATAAGCTCGAACCCAAATCGAGAAATGTGTCTTCATAGGATACCCAAAGGAGACAGTTGGGTACACCTTCTATCACAGATCCGAAGGCAAGACATTTGTTGCTAAGAATGGATCCTTTCTAGAAAAGGAGTTTCTCTCGAAAGAAGTGAGTGGGAGGAAAGTGGAACTTGATGAGGTAATAGTACCTTCTCCCTTACTTGAAAGTAGTTCGTCGCAGAAACCGGTTTCTGAGACACCTACACCAAGTAGTGAGGAAGTTGATGATGTTGATCATGAAACTTGAGATCAAGTTCCGCAGAACCTCGTAGATCAACGAGTAAGATCCGCACTGAGTGGTACGGTAATCCTGTTCGGAAATCATGCTACTAGATCATGATGAACCCACGAACTATGAAGAAGCGATGGTGAGCCCAGATTCGCAAAATGGCTTGAGGCCATGAAATCGAGATGGGATCCATGTATGAAAACAAAGTATGGACTTTGGTTGACTTGCCCGAGGGTAGGCAAGCAATAGAAAACAAGTGGATCTTCAAGAAGAATCTTGACGCCGACGGTAATGTTATCGTCTATAAAGCTCGACTTGTCGCAAAAGGTTTTCGACAAGTTCAAGGGATTGACTACGATGAGACCTTCTCACCGTGAGCGATGCTTAAGTCCGTCCGAATCATGTTAGCAATTGCGCATTTTATGATTATGAAATTTGGCAAATGGATGTAAAGACTGCATTCTGAATGGGTTTACGGAAGAAGAGTTGTATATGATGCAACCGAAGGTTTTATCGATCCAAAGGAGCTAACAAAGTGTGCAAGCTCCGGCGATCCATTTATGGACTGGTGCAAGCATCTCGGAGTTGGAATAAGCGCTTTGATAGTGTGATCAAAGCATTTGGGTTTGTCTGAGACTTTTGGAGAAGCTTTGTATTTACAAGAAAGTGAGTGGGAGCTCAGTAGCATTTCGATATTATATGTAGATGACATATTGCTGATCGGAAATGATATAGAATTCTGGATAGCATAAAGGGATACTTGAACAAGAGTTTTTCAATGAAAGACCTCGGTGAAGCTGCCTACATATTGGGCATTAAGATCTATAGAGATAGATCAAGGCGCTTAATGGACTTTCACAAAGCACATACCTTGACAAGATTTTGAAGAAGTTCAAAATGGATCAAGCAAAGAAAGGGTTCTTGCTGTGTTGCAAGGTGTGAAGTTGAGTAAGACTCAATGCCCGACCACTGCAGAAGATAGAGAGAAAATGGAAGATGTTCCTATGCTTCACCATAGGCTCTATCATGTATGCAATCTTGTGTACAGACTGATGTGTGCCTTGCTATAAGCCTAGCAGGAGGTACCAAAGTAATCGAGTGGATCATCGGACAGGTCAAGAACATCTGAAATACGAAAAGGACTACGGATATGTTTCTCGTATATGGAGGTGACAAAGAGCTCATAAATGGCAGTTACGTTGATGCAAGCTTTGACATCGATCCGGACGATTCTAAATCGCAGACCGGATCGATTTACACTAAGCGGAGGAGCTGTCGGTTGGTGCAGTTCTAAACAAAGCGTCGTGGCGGGATCTACATGTGAAGCGGATTACATAGCAGCCGAAGCAGCTAATGAAGGAGTGCGGATGAAGGAGTTCATATCCGATCTAGGTGTCATACCTAGTGCATCGGGTCCAATGAAAATCTTTCGTGACAATCTTGGAGCAATTGCCTTAGCGAAGGAATCCAGATTTCACAAGAGGACCAAGCACATCAAGAGGCGCTTCAATTCCATCGGGACTTAGTCGGTGGGAGACATAGAGATTTGCAAGATACATACGGATCTGAATGTCGCAGACCGTTGACTAAGCCTCTTCCACGAGCAAAACATGATCAGCACCAAGACTCCATGGGTGTTAGAATCATTACTATGTAATCTAGATTATTGACTCTAGTGCAAGTGGGAGCGGAAGGAAATATGCCCTAGAGGCAATAATAAAGTTATTATTTATTTCCTTATTTCATGATAAATGTTTATCATTCATGCTAGAATTGTATTAACCGGAAACATGATACATGTGTGAATGCATAGACAAAACAAGATGTCACTAGTATGCCTCTACTAGACTAGCTTGTTAATCAAAGATGGTTATGTTTCCGACCATGAACAAAGAGTTGTTATTTGATTAACAAGGTCACATCATTAGTAGAATGATCGATTGACATGACCCATTCCATTAGCTTAGCACACGATCGTTTAGTATGTTGCTACTGCTTTTATCCATGACTTATACATGTTCCCGTAACTATGAGATTATGCAACTCCGTTTACGGAGGAACACTTTGGTACTACCAAACGTCACAACGTAATCGGGTGATTATAAAGGAGTACTACAGGTGTCTCCAAAGGCGGATGTTGGGTTGGCGTATTTGAGATTAGGTTTTGTCACTCCGATTGTCGGAGAGGTATCTCTGGGCCCTCTCGGTAATGCACATCACTTGAAGCCTTGCAAGCACTACAACTAATGAGTTAGTTGTGAGATGATGTATTACGGAACGAGTAAAGAGACTTGCGTAACGAGATTGAACTAGGTATTGGATACCGACGATCGAATCTCGGGCAAGTAACATACCGATGACAAAGGAACAACGTATGTTGTTATGCGGTCGACCGATAAAGATCTTCGTAGAATATGTAGGAACCAATATGGGCATCAGGTCCCGCTGTTGGTTATTGACCGTGAATAGTTCTAGGTCATGTCTACATTGTTCTCGAACCGTAGGGTCCGCACGCTTAAGGTTTCGATGGCGGTTATTATGAGTTTATGTATTTTGATGTACCGAAGGAGTTGAGTCCCGGATGTGATCACGGACATGACGAGGAGTCTCGAAATGGTCGAGACATAAAGATTGATATATTGGAAGCCTATGTTTGGAGTTGAATGGTTCCAAGGCGGCGGAATTTCGAGTCCGGAGGTTACTGGAACCCCGGGAGGTAAATGGGCCTCAATGGGCCTTAGTGGAAAGGAGAAGGGGCCAGCCCTAGGTGGGGCGCTTCCCCCTTCCCTAGTCCTACTAGGACTAGGAGAAGGGCCGCCCCCTCTCTCTCTTTCCCCCTCAGGAATCCTAGTCCAACTAGGATTGGGGAATCCTACTCGGAGGGAGTAGGACTCCTGCGCGCCTCCTCTTGGCCATGGCCCCTCCCCTGCTCCTTTATATATCTGAGGCAGGGGGGCACCTTGGAACACACAAGTTGATCTTTAGATCGTTCCTTAGCCGTGTGCGGTGCCCCTCCACCATATTCCACCTCGGTTATACTGTCAGCGAAGCTTAGGCGAAGCCTGCGCCGGTGAAACATCAAGATCGTCACCACGCCCGTCGTCTTGTGGAACTCTCCTCGACACTCGGCTGGATCGAGTCTGAGGGACGTCATCGAGCTGTCGTGTGTCAAGAACTCGGGCGCCGGAGATAATGGCGCCGGATCGGTCGGATCGCGAGGAGAGCGTACCACTACTTCCTCTACGTTGTGATCGCTTCCGCTTCAGGTCTACGAGGGTATGTAGACAACACTCTCCCCTCTCGTTGCTATACATCACCATGATCTTGCGTGTGCGTAGGAAATTTTTTGAAATTACTACGTTCCCCATCATCTTCAAGGGTGCATGACCATGAAAGATATTACTCATATAACTAGAACAACCATTATTCTCTGATTTAAATGAATAACTGTCTCCATCAAACAAGATCCAGATATAATGTTCATGCTCAATGCTGGCACCAAATAACAATTATTCAGGTCTAAAACTAATCCCGGAGGTCGATGTAGAGGTAGCGTGCCGACCGCGATCACATCGACTTTGGAACCGTTTCCCACGCGCATCGTCACCTCGTCCTTGGCCAGTGCTCGTTTATTCCGTAGTCCCTGTTTTGAGTTGCAAATATTAGCAACAGAACCAGTATCAAATACCCAGGTGTTACTACGAGCTCTAGTTAGGTACACATCAATAACATGTATATCACATATACCTCTGTTCACTTTGCCATCCTTCTTATCCGCCAAATACTTGGGGCAGTTCCGCTTCCAAATGACGGTGCACTGCGGTAGAAGCACTCGATTTCAGGCTTAGGTCCAGACTTGGGTTTCTTCTCTTGAGTAGCAACTTGCTTGTTGTTCTTCTTGAAGTTCCCCTTCTTCTTCCCTTTGCCCTTTTTCTTGAAACTGGTGGTCTTATTGACCATCAACACTTGATGCTCCTTCTTGATTTCTACCTCCGCAACTTTTAGCATTCGAAGAGCTCGGGAATAGTCTTGTTCATCCCTTGCATATTATAGTTCATCACAAAGCTCTTGTAGCTTGTGGCAGTGATTGGAGAATTCTGTCAATGACGCTATCATCTGGAAGATTAACTCCCAGTTGAATCAAGTGATTATTATACCCCAGACATTTTGAGTATATGCTCACTGACTGAACTATTCTCCTCCATCTTGCAGCTATAGAACTTATTGGAGACTTCATATCTCTCAATCCGGGCATTTGCTTGAAATATTAACTTCAACTCTGGAACATCTCATATGCTCCATGACGTTCAAAACATCGTTGAAGACCGGTTCTAAGCCGTAAAGCATGGCTGCTCGAACTATAGAGTAGTCATCGACTTTGCTCGCGCAGACGTTCTTAACGTCGTCGGCCACATCAGAAGCAGCTGGCACCCAGCGGTGCTTCGGGCGTAACTTTCTCGTGCAACAATGAGGATAATCCTCGAGTTACGGACCCGATCCATGTAATTGCTACCATCATCTTTCAACTTTGCTTTCTCAAGGAACGCATTAAAATTCAACGGAACAACAAAGACGAGCCATCTATCTACAAACAAACATAGACAAGCAAAATACTATCAGGTACTAAGTTCATGATAAATTTAAGTTCAATTGATCATATTACTTAAGAACTCCCACTTAGACAGACATCTCTCTAGTCATCTAAGTGATCACGTGATCCAAATCAACTAAACCATAACCGATCATCACGTGAGATGGAGTAGTTTTCAATGGTGAACATCACTATGTTGATCATATATACTATATGATTCACGCTCGACCTTTCGGTCTCCGTGTTCCGAGGCCATATCTGCATATGCTAGGTTCGTCAAGTTTAACTTGAGTATTCCGCGTGTGCAAAACTGGCTTGCACCCGTTGTAGATGGACGTAGAGCTTATCACACCCGATCATCACGTGGTGTCTGGGCACGACGAACTTTGGCAACGGTGAATACTCAGGGAGAACACTTCTTGATAACTTTAGTGAGAGATCATCTTAAAATGCTACCGTCAATCAAAGCAAGATAAGATGCATAAAGGATAAACATCACATGCAATCAATATAAGTGATATGATATGGCCATCATCATCTTGTGCTTGTGATCTCCATCTCCGAAGCACCGTCATGATCACCATCGTCACCGGCGCAACACCTTGATCTCCATCGTAGCATCGTTGTCGTTACGCCATCTATTGCTTCTACGACTATCGCTACCGCTTAGTGATAAAGTAAAGCAATTACAGGGTGTTTGCATTTCATACAATAAAGTGACAACCATATGGCTCCTGCCAGTTGCCGATAACTTCTGTTACAAAACATGATCATCTCATACAATAATATAGCATCATGTGTTGACCATATCACATCACAACATGCCCTGCAAAAACAAGTTAGACGTCCTCTACTTTGTTGTTGCAAATTTTACGTGGCTGCTACGGGCTTAGCAAGAACCGTTCTTACCTACGCATCAAAAACCACAACAATAGTTCGTCAAGTTGGTGTTGTTTTAACCTTCACAAGGACCGGGCATAGCCATACTCGATTCAGCTAAAGTGAGAGAGACAGACACCCGCCAGCCACCTTTAAGCACGAGTGCTCGTAATGGTGAAACCAGTCTCGCTTAAGCGTACGCATAATGTCGGTCCGGGCCGCTTCATCTCACAATACCGCCGAACCAAAGTATGACATGCTGGTAAGCAGTATGACTTGTATCGCCCACAACTCACTTGTGTTCTACTCGTGCATATAACATTAACGCATAAAACCTAGGCTCGGATGCCACTGTTGGGGAACGTAGCAATTTCAAAAAAATTCCTACGCACACGCAAGATCATGGTGATGGCATAGCAACGAGAGGGGAGAGTGTATGTCCACGTACCCTCGTGAGACCGTAAGCGAAGCGTTAACAACGCGGTTGATGTAGTCGTACGTCTTCACGATCCGACCGATCCAAGCACCGAACGTACGGGGCCTCCGAGTTCAGCACACGTTTAGCTCGATGACGATCTCCGGCCTCCGATCCAGCGAAGCTCCGGAGATGAGTTCCGTCAGCACGACGGCATGGTGACGATGATGATGTTCTACCGGTGCAGGGCTTCGCCTAAACTCCGCGACGATATGACCGAGGTGGAATATGGTGGAAGGGGGCACCGCACACGGCTAAGGAATGATTCGTAGATCAACTTGTGTGTCTATGGGGTGCCCCCCTGCCCCCGTATATAAAGGAGCAAGGGGGGAGGCCGGCCGGCCCTTGGGGCGCGCCAAGGAGGGGGGAGTCCTCCTCCTAGTGGGAGTAGGACTCCCCTTTCCTAGTCCAACTAGGAATGAGGAAGGGGGAAGGAAAAAGGGGGAGAGGGAGAGGGAAAGAGGGGCTGCGCCCCCCTCCCCTAGTCCAATTCGGACTCCCCTTGGGAGGGGGCGCGCCACCTCCTGGGCTGCTGCCCTCTCTGTCCCCTCAGCCCACTAAGGCCCAATACTTCCCGGGGGTTCTGTAACCTCCCGGCACTCGATTTTCTCCGAAATCACCCGGAACACTTCCGGTGTCCGAATATAGTCGTCCAATATATCAATCTATATGTCTCGACCATTTCGAGACTCCTCGTCATGTCCGTGATCACATCCGGGACTCCGAACAAACTTCGGTACATCAAAACTTATAAACTCATAATAAAACTGTCATCGTAACGTTAAGCGTGCGGACCCTACGGGTTCGAGAACTATGTAGACATGACCTAGAACCATTCTCGGTCAATAACCAATAGCGGGACCTGGATGCCCCTATTGGTTCCTACATATTCTACGAAGATCTTTATCGGTCAAACCGCATAACAACATGCGTTGTTCCCTTTGTCATCGATATGTTACTTGCCCGAGATTTGATCGTCGGTATCCAATACCTAGCTCAATCTCGTTACCGGCAAGTCTCTTTACTCGTTCTGTAATACATCATCTTATAACTAACTCATTAGTTACAATGCTTGCAAGGCTTAGGCGATGAGTATTACCAAGAGGGCCCAGAGATACCTCTCCGACAATCGGAGTGACAAAACCTAATCTCGAATTATGCCAACCCAACATGTACCTTCGGAAACACCTGTAGAGCACCTTTATAATCACCCAATTACGTTGTGACGTTTGGTAGCACACAAAGTGTTCTTCTGGTAAACGGGAGTTGCACAATCTCATAGTTGCAGGAACTTTGTATAAGTCATGAAGAAAGCAATAGCAATAAACTAAACGATCAAGTGCTAGGCTAACGGAATGGGTCATGTCAATCACATCATTCTCCTAATGATGTGATCCCATTAATCAAATGACAACACATGTCTATGGTTAGGAAACATAACCATCTTTGATTAATGAGCTAGTCAAGTAGAGGCATACTAGTGACTATCTGTTTGTTTATGTATTCACACATGTATCATGTTTCCGGTTAATACAATTCTAGCATGAATAATAAACATTTATCATGATATGAGGAAATAAATAATAACTTTATTATTGCCTCTAGGGCATATTTCCTTCATAAAGTTGATGTGGGGTGGCTTTGGCATCGCCGTTTTAGCCCATGTCAATATGAGATCTTTGCAAAGTCTTCTCAAGGGGGACCATGTCCGTGGACTAACAAACATTAGCTTTGCCAAAGATCGTGCTTGCAGTGCTTGTATCGAAGGAAAGTTACATGAGAAGGCTCTCCCTCCCACGACTATCATCTGCTCGAAGAGACCCTTGGAGCTCCTTCACATGGATCTATTTGGGCCTCCATCCTTTGATAGTCTTGGGGGTAGAAAGTATTGCTTGGTGATTGTCGATGATTACTCAAGGTACACTTGGATATATTTCTTCAAGAGGAAGAGTGAAACTCAACAAACTGTCATCGACTTTGCAAATGAAGCTCAACGTCAACACGATGCGAAGATCATGACAATAAGAAGTGACAACGGCACAGAGTTCAAGAACTACACCTTGGATGAGTTTCTTAGTGATGAGGGGATCAAGCATCAATGTTACGCACCATACACCCCTCAAAAAAATGGTGTAGCGAAGAGGAAGAACCGAACGTTGATGGATGCGGCAAGGACCATGATGGCGGAGTTCAAGTCTTCTTACAACTTTTGGGTCAAAGCCATCAACACCGTGTGTCATGCATCCAATCGGCTCTATCTCTGCAAAGGCTTGAACAAGACTCCATATGAAATACTCACCGGTAACAAGCCCAACCTCAAGTACTTCCGAGTGTTAGGCATATTTGTTGGTTATGCTACAAACTCTCATGCTTACCGTGTCCTCAACAAGTCCACGAGACTCATTGAGGAGACGTGTAACATGGAGTTTGACAAGAATAACTGCTCCCAAGTGGAGCAAAGTGGTACTTGTGATGTAGGTGATGAAATTCCTCCCCAAGCCATAAGAAGAATGGGTGTTGGTCATATCCTACCCATTGAGGAACCCCTTGTGGCCGAAGGAGAAGGACAATGCTCCACTCAAGTGGAGCCATCACCAACCCAAGACCCACGCGCTTCCGAAGAACAAAGTGAAGGCCCTCAACCAAGTGAACAAGATCCAGGGCAAGATCAACCTCAAGATGGTGGTGAGCCACCAAGTGATGCCCAAGGTCGAGTTCTCCTTTCCGAGCAAGTTCAGGATCAAGAGCAAGCTCAAGATCAAGAACAAGCTTAAGACGGTGCTCAAGATTATCAAGGTTCCACTCCTCATCTCACTCCTGAGGAGGAATTGGAGCATCGTGCCGCTAAGATTGCATCCAAGCTCACAACCAAAGACCACCTCATGAATAATGTGCTTTGAAGCCTAAGAAAGGGGGTAAGCACTCGTATACAATTACAAAACTATTGTGAACATCACGCGTTCGTTTCTTATGTCGAACCCCAAAAGGTCTATGAGGCGCTCGAGGATCCAGATAGGCTCAATGCCATGCATGAAGAACTCAACAACTTCAAGCACAGCCAGGTGTGGAGATTGGTGCCAAGGCCAACGGGGAATCATAATGTCATTGGAACCAAGTGGATATTCAAGAACAAGCAAGATGCTCATGGGATCATTGTTCGCAACAAGGCTCGTTTGGTAGCACAAGGCTACTCCCAAGTTGAGGGTATCGACTACGGTGAAACCTTTGCTCCCGTTGCTTGCCTTGAATCTATTCATTTGTTGATTGCTCATACTTCTCATCATTACTTCAAGTTGCAACAAATGGATGTGAAGAGTGCTTTTCTTAATGGTCCTATTAATGAGTCGGTGTATGTCAAACAAACCCCAGGGTTCGAGGATCCCTATTTCCCCGATCATGTGTACCAACTCGACAAGGCACTCTATGGCCTTAAACAAGCCCCATGTGCGTGGTATGAGCTTCATACCGAGTTGTTGCAAGATCGTGGGTTTGAAATTGGGAAAATCGACCCAACTCTTTTTACTAAGAAGGTCAAAGGGGAGTTGTTTGTATGCCAATTATATGTTGATGATATTATCTTTGGTTCCCCAAACAAAGCTTTCAATGAAGAATTTGCCGCTCTCATGACCTCAAAGTTCAAGATGTCCATGATGGGAGAGTTGAAGTTCTTTCTCGGGTTCGAAATCAAGCAAAGAAGAGAAGGAACCTTCATCAACCAAGCCAAATACACTCAAGACATGCTCAAGAGATTCAAGCTAAGTGATGTCAAGCCGGCTTCCACTCCAATGCCCGTCAAATGCCAACTTGACATAGATCCCAATGGTAAAGCGGTGGATCAAAAGGTATATCGCTCCATGATTGGCTCCTTGCTTTACCTTTGTGCATCTAGACCGGATATCATGTTGAGTATGGGAATTTGTGCACAGTTTCAAGCCGCACCTAGGGAAAGTCACTTTGTGGCGGTCAAGCGAATCTTTCGATATTTGGCTCATACCCCAAACTTTGGCTTGTGGTACCCAAGAGAAGCCAACTTCGACCTTTTGGGCTATTCAGACTCAGATTGGGCGGGAGGCAGAGTGGATAGAAAGTCCACCTCTGGAGGGTGCCAATTTCTTGGTTGCTCTTTGGTAAGTTGGTCTTCTAAGAAGCAAAGTTGTGTGTCTCTCTCGTCCAGCGAAGCGGAGTATGTGGCTGCCGGTAGTTGTTGTGCTCAACTTCTATGGATGAGGCAAACTTTGAAGGATTATAGTGTCAATTGTGATGAAGTGCCTCTTTAGTGTGATAATGAAAGTGCCATCAAGATCTCTCTCAACCCGGTGCAACACTTCAAGACGAAGCATATTGAGATTCAGTATCACTTCATCCGTGATCACATTAGGCGAGGGGAGATCAAGCTCAAGTATGTCAACACTCATGATAACCTTGCAAATATCTTCATGAAGCCCTTGGATGAAGCAAGATTTCGTGAGTTAAGGCATGAGCTAAATATCATTGATTCGAGCAATGTAGCTTGAACCCTTGCACACCCCACCATACTCAACTTGATATCTTGTTTAGGTGTAGGCATGGACATAGGGGGAGTGTTGTTCTCTCAATGAACTCTCCCTTCCCCCATTATGCATAAATTGATCAACTCTTTCACATTAGCCATTTTGATGGTTCTTGTGCTTCAAAGACGAGTTTTGGTCATGGGCCCAAGGATAATTCTTCACGGTTCCATGCCAGTTGACTCAAACATATGTGGCTCCGGCCACCGCCCTCTCATTTCGAGAGGTTTTGTTTCGTGTTTGGTCCTCGTTGTCTTTTGCCTTCTTTTGAGCCGTGTTTGTGTTTGAGTTGCCTCGTGTGTGTGTGCTCGTTTGCGTGTCCCGTTGCTTGAAGGTTGCTTTGCAAAGGCCGTGTTTTTTTTCTGTTTTTGTCGAAACTTGCACTTTCTTGGGTTTACGGTACTACCGTGGCAAGCCATGTTACTACCGCAGGAGAAGGGTTGCCCTGTGCATGCACAACTGCATCCCAGGCACGGTACTACCGCTTCCATTGCGGCAGTAATTTTTTACTGCCGCTGGAAGAGTGGTACTACCGCCCTGTGTGCGGTACTTCCGCCCAAGCGGTACTACCGCGATGACCCGCGGTACTACTGCACTGTCACGGCGGGTGGGTGTTAAGAGCGGGGCAGGGGGAGTTCCAACTCCCCCATACCCATTCATCTCTTTTCGCCACCCCGTCTCTCTCTCTCTCTCTCTCTCTCTCTCTCCTGCCCAAGAACGGCGCCGGATCTCCGTCTCCGGCCACTCTCCTCACATTCCGACCAGTGGGATTGTTCCCCACCTCGCACTCTTGCCATGGACACCAGTATTTCCCCAAGTTATCTCCTTCTTGTTCCGTTCGTTTGCTTCTAGGCTTGGGGAGATGCATGTGTAGTTCATAAGATTTTTGGCTAATTCGTTGCAAGAGGGGATTTTAGGAGAGTAGTAGTGCAGTAGACATGCTTTTTGGAGTGATACAATAGTATAGTTTGATCAACGGTAGTACCGATCTGGTGTTGCGGTTGTTTCTAGATCCAGATCCGTTGTTCCTGTGGCATTCAAAATCCGTGCGGTACTACCGCTCCTCCTGGAGCGGTACTACCGCATTCCTGCCCATGAACGCATCTCGCGCGGTACTACCGCGCGGCTAGAGCAGTACTACCGCCCGGGGCGCGGAAGTAAAAAATTACTTCCACTCCAGACGTGGTACTATCGTGCCACCCCGACACGGTACTACCGCGGCTGTAATTTTTTTCTTCCGCTCGTCCGTCCGGTACTACCGTAGATTTGCAAACTATGTTGTTTTTTCATTTCAAATCTTGTGTTTGCTTTTTCTTTTGGTTTTGGCCCTCGCCTTTGCATTAATCCTTCTCGGTTCTTTTGGTTTTCGTGTCGTGTGTCACAGGTGGTGGCTCCGGTTCCAATGTCCGGTGCTCCAATCCCAGCGGTGACACCAGCTCCAAGCGACTTCACAATCCAGAGGCACCAGAGGGCTCCAGTGCCCAAAAGCGCAGTGTCAAGCACACTGCAAGCAAGTTCAAGGAGCCATCTATGGGCATGGATGAGATACTGCTCGCCGAGTTTGTCACTCGCCGGAAGCTCAACCCCTATGTGAAGCACCGTGAGAATTTCAGAAGCAATGAGTTGTTTTGGTCCAAGCAACAAAATCTTATCTTTCTAGATGTGATCAAATCCAAGCAGAACATCTATGTGGACGTGCACTGGATTGACATGGTACATGTGAGGAAGGACAACAACAAAGCATACTTTGGAGAGACTCTGGATCTGATAGAGCAGTTTGGCATTGAGGATTTGCTCATGTTCCACCTCGACTTTGACCCTGAGATTGTGGCTCAGTTCTTTGCGTCAGTTCACTTCCATCCGGATGAGGCGCGCACCATGACATGGATGACCAATGGGAAACAGATGTCTGCTACATGGAAGGAGTTCATGACGTTGTTCCACGTTCGTGATGAGGGGCTCAACACTCCCGTTGGCGTCCGCCCTCATGCCAATCCCGGGTCAGCCAACAAGAACAAGATCCAACCCTACATTGTTGAGAAGAAGCTTGCCAATGACAAGAAGGCATGGGTGCTGAATCCATTCCTTGACATCATGCACCGGATCTTCCGCAACACACTTTTTCCCCCGCATTGGTGACAAGGATAAAATGCATGCTTACCTCGTGGACATGATGCTCATTTGTGAGGAAGCGCGTCTCCAACAGGCGCAACCACTTGATGTCTCACACATCATGTGGTGTGAGTTGTAGTTTGCGGTGTTCAACCGTAAGGTACCCATCTATGGTCCTTACCTGTTTCTGTTGATCTCGAAGACATGGGAGCAGCTCTTTCCCAATGAAGAGTTTAAAGCTCCCAACTGGATTCGCCATGAGCCTATCAAGCTATGCATTAAGAGCAAGTGGGCTAACACCACTACCCGGGCAGAGGCTGAGGCTGCAAGGATGGATGTGGATGAGGATGTGCTTGAGGAGGAGGATGCAGATGAGGACAGCTCTGAGGGATACACTCCTTCCTCTTCTGAGCCCTCTTGGGCTAAGAAGCTGAAGGCCAAGATGAAGACTATGTTCTGTATGCAAGCCAAGGGGCAGTACAGGACCCATGTTGCTTCCAAGGAGAGTCGCCGGCGTGATAAGAAGATCTTGAGGACCTTTGGCGAGATTGTGGAGAGTGGGTCAGAGGTGAACATCACTCCGAAGGCTGACTGGATAGCCAAGAAGGGATATCAGTGGACTGAGTCAGAGGAGGAGCTCATCCCGCTGCCGAGACCGATGAGGAGCATGAGGAGTGCTCAATGCAGTTTGAGCTACCACCTATATATGTCGTAGGTGTCCTCTCTGCCTTTTTGGTATCTCGATGCCAAAGGGGGAGAGGGTGTAGGATTTGCGAGTCATTATGTCATGTCTCGCGCTTTGCGTTCGTTCGGTTGAACCTCGTTTGCTTTGGTTTGTTGGCTTGTGTTTGTGTTCGTCTGGTTCCAGGAGACTATCATATGGTGTAAGACATATGTCCTCTACTTATCTTATTATCTTATCCTATTATCTAGTATGTTAGTAGTTTGTGAGCTCATCTTGCCATGTGCCCTTTTTACTTCATGCTCAATTCTATACCTTGCCTCCATACTCATTCTCATACTTTGTTGCAAGGATTGCTGTGTTTATAAAATATAGGGGGAGTGTTGATCCTAGTATGTGTGCCGTGCAGTCCAAAGCACTTCCCTAGAGTGCACACATCTAGGGGGAGCCTGTCTATATTTTGTAGATGTTGGGTTTGCTTATGAGTCATCTTATATCTCTTTTTGCAAATCCTATATTGTCATCAATCCATCAAAAAGGGGAAGATTGTAAGGGCATATTTCTCCCTAAGTGGTTTTGGTGACTGATGACAATGCTTTTGCGGACTAATCGTATGCATTGAGCATTTCAGGTATCTCATGTATAGGCACAAGACGATTGCGTGCCCCTCGGAGTTCTTTCGAAGACGACATTTCTCTATGTTTCCTTTTGATGGATTTGAGTCGTAGGAAAGCCGTACTATTAAGAGGGGGTCCGCTTCGGAAAGGTTAGGGTGGAATCATCACGTACACGTCTGTCCCATTGCATCACCTTTCCCCTTGCCTCTTTAGAGCACCGCTCTGTTATCCGTGTCTTTGCAAAATGAACGACTCCAAGTGGTAGTGTGTTGCGGCGTACGGTAGTACTGCTCAAGGGAGCAGTAATACCGCAGAGGCTCACGGTAGTACCGTCCTAGGATGCGGTAGTACCGCACCTCCTTGCGGTAGTACCGCTCCGAGGTCGCGGTAGTACCGTGACTTCTGACCCAGCACTGCTACTCGCACGGAAGTAGGGGCGGATGTAATTTTTTACATCCGCGCCCTATGCGGTAGTACTGCTCCCTGGATGCGGTAGTACCGTGTCGGGTTTTTGCACCGATCTGAACTCAACGGAAGTAGTCATAGATGTAATTTTATTCATCCGTGCCTTCTCAGCCCAGTCAAACCCTGCCTTGTGGTAGTACCGCAAGGGCGCACGGTAGTACCGCTCCGGCGGCTCTACCGCTCGTAGTGTCAACGCAAAAGGCCTCTTCTGGTGTTTGCCGTGGGTGTGGTAGTACCGCTCGTCTGGTGCGGTACTACCGCATGTCGCGGGTTGGTTAAGTGGATAACGGTTGGATTTGTCCCTCGACTATAAAAGGGGAGTCTTCTTCTCCGAGTTGACTACCTCTTCCATCCCCAAGCTCCATTGATGCTCTAAGCTCCATTTTCGCCCGATCTCTCTCCCTAGCCTATCAAACTTGTTGATTCTCTAGGGATTGGTTGAGAAGGCCTCGATCTACACTTCCACCAAGAGAAATTTATTTCCCCCACTAATCACTTGCGAATCTTGTTACTGTTGGGTGTTTGAGCACCCTAGACGGTTGAGGTCACCGCGGAGCCATGGTCCATTGTGGTGAAGCTTCGTGGCATCGTTGGGAGCCTCCAATTCAGTTGTGGAGATTGCCCCAACCTTGTTTGTAAAGGTTCGGTCACCGCCTCCAAGGGCACCAATAGTGGAATCACGGCATCTCGCATTGTGTGAGGGCGTGCGGAGAATACGATGGCCCTAGTGGCTTCTTGGGGAGCATCGTGCCTCCACACCGCTCCAACGGAGACGTACTTCCCCACAAAGGGAAGGAATTCGGTAACACGTCCTCGTCTCCATTGGTTTCACTTTTGGTTATCTCTCACCTTTACTTGTGCAAGCTATATTGTGTTATATCATTCGCTTGCTTGTGTGCTTATTGTTGCTGCATCATATAGGTTGCTCATCTAGTTGCATATCTAGACAACCTACTTTGATGCAAAATTTAATTTGGTACGGAAAACCTAAAAATTGTTAGTTGACTATTCACCCCCCTCTAGTCAACTATATCTCCTTTCATTAGGTTATAGACTCATCTTGCCTTGATATATGTGATATTACTAATAGTAACTACTCAAGCAATTGCTTGCCACATCATCTATTTTATCTAGATATGTGTGATGCTACCATTTATGTTACTACCAATGTGGGTAGTCTTAGGCTGGCCATAATGGGGGTAATATAAGTAGTATCATGCACTTGGGACTCACAAACATGTTTATATTGTAGGCAATTAAAGAATAGAGAGATGATTATAGTAACATAGGTAGATACTGTAATATAATAAATGTGATGCTACTATGTGTTATGCATGACAATAAATGAAATACTACTCCCTCCGTTCCTAAATACTTGTCTTTCTAGAGATTTCAACAAGTGACTACATACGGTGCAAAATGAGTGAATCTACACTTTAAAATATGTCTACATACATCCGCATGTTGAGTCCATTTGAAATGCCTAAAAAGACAAGTATTTGGAAACGGAGGGAGTAATATATAATACTATGCAATATGAATGTAGTATTATACACTAGTATCATATGCATGATACTAGTATACGATAGTATATGATAGTATAGCTATGACCAGCCTTATAGCGGTGGGCACGAAGGACGCAGCAGTCGGCTCCCCACTTGGACACGTGGTTAGCAGTGGAAGGGCAGCAGTCGGCTCCCCACTTGGACACGTGGTTAGCAGTGGAAGGGGCTGATGGGCGCGCGTTATCAGCCGGATGAAAATAAGCGTTTTCCTACAAATAAACGCTATGATTTTCTGTGAATAATACCAGATTTAAGCGAATCAATTCAGCTGGATATAAAACTCCAATTAAACCGTTCGAGCGACGCCTTTGCGATCGCATCAAAAACGCCGCCCGGCCGAATCCAGCGGCGCAATACTCCTCACCCACTTTGTCCCTCTCCTCCCCAGTCGTAGTCCCCCCGGCGCTCGCAGGCACCCACCCGATCCCGGATCCCCGATCCCCTCCGGCGCGATGGCGGCCAGCCTTTGGCGCGCGGTGATGGGCTCCTCCTCCTCGTCGGGCGGCGGCGACGACCCGGCGGCGGGCGGCGTGGAGTTCTGGCACGGCGCGGAGCGCGCGGGGTGGCTGACCAAGCAGGGCGAGTACATCAAGACGTGGCGGCGGCGCTGGTTCGTGCTCAAGCAGGGCCGGCTCTTCTGGTTCAAGGACGCCGCCGTCACGCGCGGCTCGGTGCCCCGCGGGATCATCCCCGTCTCCTCCTGCCTCACCGTCAAGGGCGCCGAGGACGTGCTCAACCGCCAGTTCGCCTTCGAGCTCTCCACCCCGACCGAGACCATGTACTTCATCGCCGACGCCGAGAAGGAGAAGGAGGAGTGGATCAACTCCATCGGCCGATCCATCGTCCAGCACTCCCGCTCCGTCACGGACGCCGAGGTCGTTGACTACGACAGCCGCCCCCAGCCCCCACCGCAGCCCAAGAAGAGCGAGGCGAGCGAGCCGTCAGAGTAAGATCGCGGTGAACTCCGTCGCCCCTCTCTCGATATGACTCTGTTGTATCAACTTATGTGATTGTGAATTTGTGTTTTTGTTTCTTATTTATTGACTGTGTGTGTATATTATTGACTGCTGTCCGGGAATAATTGGGTTTAAGTGTATAGCTCTTTGACCCTTTGGATCGGTTGACATGTCCTAACTTCCGAAAATTCATGGTTGTCTCCTAATTATGTGCGATGTAAATTTGATGCCTCTTGTTTCTGGAGTTGTGACAAATTTTTATCAGGCAATTCTCTGTTTAGTTCGTTTTGCTTATGACTGGAATATATCCGGGTTGAGTTCCAGAAGATTTCACCTTCACTGGCACAAATTTGTTGGTTCCTACTACAACATAAGCGCCGTACAGAAGATAGTGTTCTATAGAGGGTCTTTTCGCAGTAAACATCTCATTTTGGCAAGCAAAACCAATCATAATCACACAATTATTTGCTATATGAAGGCAGACGGATCTAATTCAATATTCCTGTGAAGTTTGTGGCATAGAGTTGCTATCCTAATTTATATGAGCAAGTCTAGTGGCAGCAGTACCAGGGAAGTTTGAGTGTGACCAATGTCTAGCATTGTGTTTATTAGCAGTCAACTTGAACAATTATACACTTACTTTTTTCCATCTGATGACTGAAATGGAAAGTTTGCCTTTATAAGAGACAGGAATTGGTGGTGTGCTGCTGGGCTTTGGTGAGTACAATGACCATTATCCATCATTAGACATTACTACTTATTGCAGAAGAGCCTGGATTTGTCATCCTTGGACATTACAATCATGCGTAAACGCCATGGTACTTGACTGATTTTTGAAATGCACAGTGACTTAGCATGATCTTAAAAACGAACTTTGAACATTGATTCTTTTGACACTGTATTGCTCTTAACTGGGATATCATAATCATGATGAGACTCAAGTACAACTTGAACAACTTTCAATCTTTCATTCTCGAGGCTAGGTGCCTTGAAACAGTGAGCGAAAAGAGTACTGATGAATGAATGATGTCCTTAATTAGATGTAACAAAAGAATTTCTTGAATACTGTATATTAGAATGGAGTAGAACATTGTATAACTTTCAGTTGTCAATTTTGTTCAGGTGGTGCCCTTATACTGGTAATCTGTTCTCAGGTTCACTCAATTTGTGCCATTACAATTGGATTTGTAGCATTACTTTGTTATGCCTTGTTATATGCAGCTTAGTGCATGCCGATCTCTTCAAATAGTTGTACATGAAATCCCAAAGTCAGGAAGATTACTACCACTTGGGTGAATGTCTTTCTGATACCCGTCTACCCTGATTCAGCTACTTCTAGTAATGTTGTGTTGTTCAGGTGTCTACGCACCTTTGATCATTTTGCTAACAAAGTTCTTCTATTTTCTATGCTTTTCCAACCTGTCTTTCTTCTAATAATACAGCTGCTACTCTTCTTTATTTGTTCTACCAGCAAGACGGGTAATATTTAGCCATCTGCTGCCCCTTTGCTTGGAGTCCGAATATATTTGGGTTGACAGTGTTGTCAACCTGTCATGCTGGAAAAATAGTCATTGACACAGCATGTTGATGCGAGAAGTAGTCCATGTTGATGATCCCAACATGTTCTAGGTTCATCCTTATCCAAAGTACCCAGAGTGACCTGTTGCTCTGAAATTTTTTAATGCTACTCTGGAAGTGTGGTAGTACCAAGTTTTGAGCCTGGGTGACAAAGTTCTTTTAGGGCTCATCTTTTTCCAAAGTTACAGGGAAAATGGTTTAGTTACTCTCAGCTGGAGCTTTATTTGGTCCTTGATTTCCATGGAATGTTTTGATGGAGCAGCCACACAAGCTTTGGAGTCTTGATGAGAAAAACTGGAGCACCGTGATGCTGTTCTGACGGTGTTGCAATTCTCTCGAGTGTTTCTTCCTCGCCCCCCTTTTCCCTCGCGTAGTGCTGCTCTCGCGAGGGGTGCGCCATTCCTACAGGGAAGCCGGCGGCCATGTGAGGAAGGCGAAGGCGGTGTGCAACTTGTACAGGGCAGGCACATGACATGCAACGGAAATGATGCGCCGCGCCTGCTGTCGCGTTGGAATCACGCTGGCTGGGTAGCAGTGTCCAAAAATATCTGGCCTTGCTCCATCCATAACGAGACAGGAACACCCGCCCTGAAGCCAAAAGTGGCTAGTTTGTGGGCAAATCTTTTACATTCACGCTTACAAAAACTGAAATCAAAAGAGTAGAAACTTGTAAAGCATAAACTATGGGTCTTCCTGAAGGAGGACCCCAATCAACGATGGGTCGTGGTCACCCGACTTGAGCACAGTCACCAACACCTGAGAATCGGACTCGAACTGCATCCCGTGAAGCCCCATTTCAGCACTAGCCTCGATTGTCTTGATGCACTCCATAGCCTCAACATGCAGTGGTCCTGTCAAGTGATCCAGCTTCCCTGCACTGAGAAGATGAGATGGCAGAAACCTCCTGCGGATGTTTTGCAGATCAGATCTATTATAGAAATTCATAGGAAGTACAGAGCATCTCAAACATAATAAATTCTATTTTTATCCCAAGGGTTATTAAGGCAATTCACATTTCGTGCATAATGCGGAGGTGGTTGAGCAAACGTGAACCCCTGCAGGCGCTATTGAGTTTGCCATGTAGGGCAGTCCTTCTGGTTTTGGGAAGGTTTCGTTCGTTTTTCTTTTCTTTTTTCTCTACGGATTTTTTCCATGTTTTATTTATCTGTTCATTTTTATATTTGATTTCTTTTTAATTCATGGATTGTTTTTTAAATTTGTGAATATTTTTTGAAATTAAGGAACATAATTTAGATTTTTGAACATTTTTCAAAATCATAAACGTTTTATTAAAAATTGAGATCATTTTATAAAAAATCATTAATATTTATCCATATTAATGAATTTTTAAAAAATTTAAAAAATAAATTTAAATCCCTGAATATGTTCTAAAATTCATGACCATTTTTAAAAACTCATGAACAATTATAAACTTTGATTTTCTTACAATTCATGAATATTTATCTGTTATTCATGAACATTGTTTAAATACGTGAATGTATTTAACAAACATTTTTGTAAGTTCACAAAAAAGTTATTTCTATATGTTTTTTAAAAAATAAAATAAAAATGTTTTAATAGAATGTTGTTTATGATACTGTCATGCGGGGTCCACTACCCAACCAAATTCTTACAGACGGGCCTACTCTTCTCTTTGTATACCATTCATTATTATTATTATTATTTTATAGTGTACAAATCATTAGTTCAATAAGCTGGTTCTGCTGGGCATAAGACGACTGACTGAATGAAGTTTCGATGCGTTGCATCTGCAGGCCTGTATTTTATCCCATCTAGCACACACTTTCCTGCCGTTTCCTGTTTACGCACTCCATCTCCTCTAAACCAAGGCTTTGACGGTGGCAGCAAAACAAAGTAGTACTACCACTAGGCAATTGTCAAAAAAAAAAGGTAGTACTACCAGGCACTGGCCGACTTCGGGAGTCTAGAAATCCAGTCCAGCTGACGACTGGAGCGGAAGCCTCCCGAACACCGAGACGTGCGCGCCAGATCCAACGGCCAACGGAGAGGGCCCGCCCCCCAACGGCGCGGACGCACCTGTCCGTCCGTTCCCTCTCACCCTCGTCGCCATCCCGCACACTCCCCTCGTGCCCCCACCGCCGGCGGAAGCCGCCAAAACCCCCGGCCGCCTGCTGCCGATCCGCGCACCGCAGGCCGACACGCCCACTGCCACCTCCGCCTCGTGAACCATCCCGGCGCCCCCTGCCACACGCGCGCAGGGTTCAGTCAGGGCTTTAGCCTGAGGTTCAGGCCGGGATGAGATCCCCGTCCCTGGAGCCAGCCGCGGCCGCGGCGCCGCCGATCCCCCGGGCCGGGGTTCTCGGGCGGGTCCGGGTCGCCCACGGCGCGCGGGGGCCGCGGCGCGTCGTGGGCGCCGGCCTAGCTGGGACCGCCGGCCGCCTGAGGGTGCTCGTCGCCGCGCTCCCGGAGCCCCTCCACCACCGGCTCGTGCCCGCGCAGGAGGGCGCCGGGGCACTGTCGCCGGAGGTGAGTCGCGTCGAAGTCGGAAATCAGCGCGCGCGCCAATGTGGCTGCCGTGTTAACCATTTTGGTCCACTGTGATTGACTGATGGTCAGGCGGTTGCTGCTGCTGCAGGCTGATGAGGTGCATGGGGACATGGCTTCTGCTGAGATTTCGTCGCCCGCGGCTCCTGCTGGTGAGTTCGCTCTCCTGAGCCATTGACATTGCGGAACGGAAATGGTGAAACGTAGCCTGTTTCTTATGATGTCTTACCCTATGTCTGCATGTCTGTCTGTTGCCTACACAGTGCGTGTCAGATTTGTGCTACAAGAGCGGTGCAACTTCGGCCAAAGCTTCCAGATGGTCGGTGACGACCCGGCGCTTGGCCTGTGGGAACCGGCGAGCGCGATCGCTTTGGATTGGTCGGAAGGCCACAATTGGACAGTGGAGAAAGTGAGACTCCGGTTGTGCTATGCACGATGTTTCAGTATTTAGCCTCTTTTGTGTAACTTTGTCATCTCTTTTTCTGTTTTGGCCAGGATTTGCCAGCCAACAGGTTGATTGAGTTCAAGTTCTTGCTGCAAGATTCCCTGGGAAAGTTCCACTGGCAGAATGGACCTAATAGAACCCTACAGACAGGTGAAACCACAAAGACATTGGTGGTCTACGAAGACTGGGGTGATGCGAAGAATCAGAGAGTAGCAGAGGAGGGAGACGCCCTGGTTCAAATGATGGAGGCAGTTGTCAATGACGACCACGGCAGAAATGGTCTTGTTTCGGCACATGAGCTACAAGTGTGTGACAATCAAGAGATCAAAGAGCCAGATGTGCCCGTGCCGATCCCTTGGGGTGGAGCTTTTGGCCGGGTCCGGGTCACCTATGGCGGGCAGGGGCTGCGGCGCGTCGGCAGCGATGGCTTGGCTGGGACTGCCGGCCGCCTGAGCGTGCTCGTCACCGCGCTACCGAAACCCCTCGAGCAGCTCATGCCCACGCAGGAGGGTGTCATAGCACTAGCGCCGGAGGTTTGTCACATCAATTATCGGAATAGGCTTGCGTGCTAATGTGGTGTGTTTCCCCCTTTGCTCCACTGTGATTGACTGATGGTTAGATGGTTGCTGTTGCAGGCTGATGAGGTCCAGGGGGGAGTGGCCTCTGCTGAGATTTCGTCACTACCTGCTCCTACTGGTGAGCTTGCTCCCCTGAACCATTGACATTGCGATCTTTGGTCTTAACATAACCTGTTTTTAATGGTGATGGATCTTTGGTCTTACCATCTGTCTGTCTGTCTGTCTGTTACCTACAGTTCCTGGAAGCACGGTGCGTGTCAGATTTGTGCTAAAAGAGCAGTGCACCTTCGGCCAAAGCTTCCACCTGGTCGGTGACGTCCCAGCACTCGGCCTCTGGGAACCGGTGAACGCGGTCGCTATGGATTGGTTGGAAGGCCACGACTGGACAGTAGAGAAAGTGAGACTCCGGTTATGGACAATGTTTAATGGTTTAGCCTCTTTTGAGTAACTTAATCATCTCTTTTCTGTTTTGAACAGGATTTGCCTGCCAACAGGTTGATAGAGTTCAAGTTCTTGCTCCAAGATTCCTTGGGAAAGTTCCATTGGCAGAATGGGCCTAATAGAAGCCTACAGACAGGTGAAACCACAAAGACATTGGTGGTCTACGTAGATTGGGGTAATGCAAAGAATAAAAAAGTAGTAGAGGAGGGAGACACGCCAGTTGAAATGGCGGAGGCAGTTGTTGCCGATTATGATCAAGGCAGAAATGGTGTTGTTTCGGGAAATGAGCTACAAGTGTGTGACAATCAAGAAATCAAAGAGGACGAATCAACTATAAGCGATGGTGAGAATTCAATGGCTGCTGCTGTTGCATCTGTTGGAGAGGAAACAATGAAGGCATACGAAGCTGATCAACCAGAGGTAATGGTTTAATTCAATATCCATCAGTACCTTTGTGTGGAAGCTAGACATTTATTCACTTTGGCTCATAGGTGTATATGCAGTTATGCACCCATTGTCTAAATACACATTTTAAAAAGTTAAAAAAAATCAAGAAAAACCCCACGTATAAATCCGGACATTATATGTGAGTGCACCAAGTTTCGATGAAAAAGGACATTTTTTTGTGGCTTGTGTAAAAAAGAAAATTTTCAATGCTTGATTACAACTATTCACGAGGCATTTTTTTTATCTTTTTTATACATGCCACAAAATGTCCTTTTTTCACCGAAATTTTGTGTGCGAACATAGGACGTCCAGATGTACACGCGGGATTTTTTTCTCGATTTTTTTTAACATTTTGAAATGTGTTTTATACATATTTTATAATAGGTGTATCTACACCTAGGAGCCAAAACGGCACTCTCGACATTTATTTGCTATTAAAATTCCAGAGGCATTTGTATGTCTTGCCACCTATTCTGCTGAAAGTAAGTAGTTCGGGGGGTGATGCAAGCTGCACGTGGCTGATCTGAATTATAGATGCCCTTACTCAAAATTGTGTGCTATTTTCCGGAGCACCACATGTTTGTTGGTTCTTTTACAAGAGAATGTCTAAGAACTATCAGCCTGAACTGAACTATCTATCAAGCATTAGATCACTCGTTTCATTAGAAGGTGGAAAGGCATGCTTATAAAGCGGAATAACGGTTTTCCAAAAAAAAGTCGGCATTCTTAATGTGTAGTGTAAGCTGCATAAATCTCGTTCAATGATCATGGCTACAAGTTCATATTATCATATTTTGAGGGCTAGTTAATCATTTGTTAAGTTCCTCCAATTGTTAGACTCAACTCACACGGTGCTTTTTGATTCTGAATCAGCTATTGATTGATGAACAGAAAATTCAAGATGAGCTTCGTGATGAAATAGACACAGCACCCCAGAATGGCAGGGCCACGAGATATGCTGCTGATGATGGCGATGAAACGACTGACGATGATAGTATCCTGTCCAAGAATGGTGTTCTGGTTAAGCATGGGCTAGCAGGAGCTTTTGAGCGCGAATTGCTTTGGGGTTGGAAGGCCTTGCAGCAGCTTGTGGGCTTCAAAGCGGACACATGAGAGATGATGCATCTGGTATTGCTTGCTATGTATGCACGAGGGCATGGCGGTTTAGACGGCATGCTGTTCCTCTAAAGGATGTAGTGGAGAACACTAGCAGGTAGCAGCAGCTACTGGCTATTTATTGTGGCCCTCTGTTGTGTGTACATAGTTTCTCTGGGAGAAACGCTATTTGTCAAGGGATTGTAACAACTTGTTATCAATAAGCCATGATCGGTCTTTCGACAGTTTGTAAAGCGGCCCCGTTTTGACCCAGGGAAGATAATATCCTCTGCAAAGATGGTCAGTGAATCGCGCATATTCGTCGGAGGAAACCGTGTTTCAGAACAAAATTGCACAGAAATCGTTTGATGATTGTGCTTCCTTGCGCTGTTTAAATAATCAAATGCAGTGTACAGTCAGCTCTTGTGTGCATTTAATCGTCTTTTCTTTATTTATTTGTAACACTTCGCTTTCTGCCTTGCCGCCTTTTCCATTGCGACGTCTAGACGGAGCTGATCGTGGTTGGCCCTATCAGCTATCGTTATCCCAAAGATGCTTTGCAAGTTGGAGGTGAGGAATAACTATATGTAATTAGGAGGAGACGAGCCAATCAGAGGGCTAAAATGAGAACTTTGTGGCCATAATAAACTTCCAGATGCTGCTTTCACTTTGTGTACGCAGGACCATTGTTGAACCCATGTGAGAAATGAAAGTAGGAACGTGGAACCAACTATCTTTGGTTTAAAGGAGAGAATTGTAGACTTGAACCACCCATAAAGAAATGAGAATACTGCTACACAAGGGAGGAAGGTAGAACTACCTGTCATGAAGATCTGAATCCTTGATCTCATTGACTCGGTCAGAGCGAGGTTGTGCCTTACTGCCAATTTAGGGGTCTTATTAAGAGCATCTCCAACAGCCGCTAAAAGCGCGTCAAAAAAACCTGTTTAGCGGCTGCTGCTTTGGTTTCTTGCAGCCATCATCAGGCTTGGCCCAAAGAGCATGCTTATAATGCAGTGCACAGCAAGCCGCTTCCAAGAGAAATAAAAAATACAATGTAGCGACTCATGGGGCATTTTGCATATATGGATATTTTGGACAAAAATAAACATGTAAAATTTGACACAAACAAGTTGATGAATAAAAGTTCATGCCCACAAGTTCAAAATCATGCCCACAAGTTCATCCAACCAAGTTCAAATGCAAACTAAAAGTTCAAGACATGAAAGACACATCAATCTTCATCTTCCTCTTCTTCGTCTTCGTCCTCATCTTCCGAAGACGACTCTTCCGCCTCCGAAGATGAACCTTCCTCCCTCTCCTCATCACGCACCGCATCATGTGAAGCTCCGACGGTGTTGGCAAGATCTTCAACGGCATCTTCATGGGAATGTGTGTGAGAAGCCATGACGGCCGGAGGTGCACCCACGACGGCTGGAGGTGCACCCATGCCTCCCATGAGAGAAGCAAAACTCATGCCTCCCATGGCGGCCATAGCGTCGGAGGGTGCTCCAAAGCCACCCATGCCTCCCATGGCGGCCGGAGGTGCACCCATGCCTCCCATGGCGGCCATAGCGTCGGAGGGTGCTCCAAAGCCACCCATGCCTCCCATGGCGGCCGGAGGTGCACCCATGCCTCCCATGACTCCAAAGCCACCAATGCCTCCCATGGCGCCGAGGCCACCCATGCCTCCCATGGCGCCGAGGCCACCGCCTCCCATGGCGCCGAAGCCACCCATGCCTCCCATGGCGCCGAGGCCATCGCCACCCATTGCACGAACCAAGGCTGCCCAACACTAACATGGCGAAATGCCCCCGAGGCCATCAAGACTTCTTGTTGGGCGGTGCATTGTTTCGGCAGTGGCTGCGGCCGGCATGTGTGTCTGTCACACAGTGGTGGGAGCCGGTGTCAAAGGCGTCCATAGTGGGTGGGCGGCGCCGGCGCCAGGCTGTGGCGCGTAGGACGCGAGAGAGAGAGAGAGTGCGGCGTGGCGCTTCGAGTGTGCACAATGAATTGGCGCCCAAATACCCAGCAGCGGATAAGTGTTTTTGATCGCGCCCAACCCGTTATAAGGCAGCGTCGTTTTTCTTGCGCCATTGGAGCGACCCCTTGGCGTTCTTGTAGCGCTAAAAGGCCTAATTTATGTATGACGCTAGTTTAGCGCGGCTGTTGGAGATGCTCTAAGTCCTATCTTAACCCTCCCCGCAGAAACACTTTAAAAACTATTGAAATGTCATGAAGATGAAGTTGTTTTTTCTTAAAAGTTCGCGCTTTTAAAATCTGTCATTTTCTGTCTTCTATATTTGGGGAGATGAGGATGTAATTCGGTAGCTGTGTTGGTGCAGTCATGAACTCATGAGGCCGGAAAACCATGTGCAGTACTACATATGTTCTGGTTTATTAGTCCTATATATAATTTGTGCTAAATTTTGATCAAAATTTTAACTGACAAAATGTTAGTGCAGATCAAAAAAAGAAAAATATCGTTGGATTCGTATTTGAACATAGTTTTCAATGATATAATTTTTTGTAACATGCATGAACTATACAACCTATTTGTAGGAGGGACAAAAGCTTTTAAGGCCTTGTACGATGTAAGATGCCTAGAAATGTGCTTAGTAAAATAAATCGAGGTCTTCTTACGCATTAGTGCTTATCTCTATGATGCTATAAATAAACATCGATGCTTAAAGAAAAAATGCTTTATTTTTCTAAACATCTCTTCTAAACACTTTGCATTATATAAGGCCTAGTACCAGTAAAAACCCGCATGCAATGGTCAACTTTTCTTAGTGTCAGTAAAACCCAAAAAATAATTCTTACTCTCAGATTTTTTTTTTGTTTTGTCGATGGGGAGGCCTGTGATTTTTAAAAGAAAAAAAAAATTCTTATTCTCGGACGACTGATGACTAGTTCTGCTATAACAACGGGGCCAGTCCAGCAGCGGCAGAGAGCCCTGTGACATCCACAGCCCTACCAGACAGATCCGGGGACCCAACCCAACCAATCCGCCCAACCAACATCGTACTCCGGCCCGGCGGCGGCGAAACCACCGCGCGGCGATGGCGGATGGCGCCAGCAGCAGCGGCGCCCGGGCCGGCGGACGCGGCGGCGGCGGCGGCGGCGGCGAGTCGGTGGTGATTGACTACGGCCGGCGGCGCACGACCTGCGGCTACTGCCGATCCACCGGCCCCACGAGCATCTCCCACGGTACCAATCCCGTAATTCCTTCCGATTTCATCGGCTCTACTTCGACCTGGATCGATCCTTGTTGCGTGTGGAATTGCTCGTCAGTTCTGGTTTCTGCCTGGAGCCGACGCGCTATGCGTAGGAGCCGTAGATCACCCCCCTGAATTGAGTTTCAGGCGTAGATGCTGTTGTAAGGGAATCAAGGCACGATGTTAGGGGGTCTAGATCACCCCGAGACGAATCTTAGGCGTACATACCCTTGCTAAGGGAACCGAGCCACCAAGGCGAGATGCTCTCCAGTTGGGGTCGTGTAGAATCATTGTTCTTTCTGCCTACAGTCCTCACATTTGAATAAGGCATGCCTAGGCTCTAGGCGATGGCAAAACGCCTATGCGCTTTGGTCAGAAAAGCGCAAGGCCGTGGCAAAGCACACAATTAACGCCTAGCACTTTTTAAAACTGTGGTAATCCTAATGAAGTGGCTTATCCTTGCTAACTATAGGTTTGTGCAGTCAGGCTGTCAATGCTGGTCGTTACTTCTCTGACTTTCTTAATTTGTTCATATGTGAAAAAATTCAGATAGCTTGGTTTGTGCCTCACCTTGTGTCACTTGTAAGAGTCATCCAATTCCATTTCGTAAGACGTAATGAAATGAAAAACATGCTATTGTCATGCTGAGTGATAACTCTTAATGTTCATTATGTTTTCGGTGATTAACCACTAAACAAGTTTAAATGGTCAATCTCCTTCCTCCCTTGCCGTTACCTTCTCCCCTTCTTTTTTCATTTCCTTGTCAAGCATTTGTGTATAAGTCTATGAGTCTATCACAACAGTTTGAGCTACCATGGTGTGTCTGCTGGAATGTCCGTCTAGTGGTCATCAGTTGCTGTCTTGCCATTGTTGTGTTAGGTTGTATTGGCATATTCTTAGGCCTGTAAATCATTCTTTCTGTCAACAATGAGATACAAAACTTTTGTGCTTCTTGGAGTAAAGTTATTGTGCTAGTTTCTTATCCTATTAATTTTACAGGTCTATGGGCCAACAGTCTGAAAGCTGATGACTATCAAGGTGTGAAGGTTTTTTTGGCTCTTACTTTTTCTATAAATATCCATTTTTTGTACAGTAGATGATTCATTGATATAGATTTAGAGGCTGGTTGTTTGTTCTGTTCGCGCATGACTGCATGTAATTTAATATGCTTCTGATATTCGAAATATCAACCAGTAAATTAAAAATTAACACAATACATACATAATTACATAATTGATAAAAAAAATCAGATGACATTTTGAGCAAGACCAAATAAGTTCTTAGATAAGGTCAAGGAAGTTCATGATACATGATAGTAAATATATAGAACATACATGAGGGTGCATACAATGACATGCTTTTATAACTTCAGGATATTGGGATATGAACATTTGGCAACACCAAGCTCCACCATGTTACATTTTCATCCATCTAATTTATCAGTTTATCACTGACTGCCCATTGTTTTATGATCAGTGCACCTACTGAAAACGACAAACATATCCTAACTGATATATGGAAACAACAGCAGGTTACGTAAAATCAGATTACTTAACAAGGAAGGAAATTTGCATATTTTCATATCATAGCAATTTGCAACAAGGAAGAGATTTGACTAGAGGCTATATAGAAAAGCAGAACGGAAGTGAGAGATGGAATAAGCTGACTTATTAGTATATTAAAACTTTTTTTTATTGTTCCACTTAATGTGACTCTTATTTTTTCTTGAGAAGAATTGCTTTTGTTGCCATGGTTTTTACCATGATTAGAATGTTGATTGTCGTTTACAGCTCTTCTTGACCGTGGATGGAGGAGGTCCGGCTGTTTTCTCTACAAGCCTGAGATGGAACGGACATGCTGTCCGGCTTATACTATACGTCTGAAGGCAAGTGATTTCATTTGTAACAAAGAGCAAGACCGTGTACTTAAAAGGATGCAAAGGTACTTGTTTGTTTGTCTATTTCCCCTCGTCTTCTTTTTTGCATATGCCACATGAAGTTTATATAATGTATATTTTATAGAGTCTTAAATTGTCTTATATCGTATCTTCACCTTACCCCTGTGCAGGTTTCTTGATGGAGAGCTTGACCCACAGATTGGAAGTCCACAGTGCAAGACTAACCCTACAAAACGTTTACTCAATGAACCTATGAATTCACCAACATTGAAAGTATCCAGGGTATCAGCATATGAATTTCAAACAGCCACGGGTCCAAGTTTAGACAAAGAAGATGAGTTTATTAGTTTCCTGTCTAGCAAAATCAATGAGGCAATAGGTACGTGCTTCCAAGGTGGAATAGTAGGTTCTGATGTTGAACTCCCTAAAGCTGTTGTGAAGACTGTTAAACCTCAAGTAAAAAAGAAAGTAGGAGGAGCAGCACAAGAAAAGAAAGGAGGAGCAGTGCAAGATTTGGTGTACTCATGCAATGTAAGTTTCCAACTGGCTGCAGTAATTAAACGTGCATTGCCTGAAGAAAAACGTGCAGTGTTAGGGGACCTTTCTCCAAATTGTATTGCAGAAAGGCTGGTGTTGACAATGGAGCATCATGGAGAAATAACTGGTTTTGCAGTGAAAGCCTGTAATGGCCATCTGAACTTCTATTCAGCCACTATTCAGCCAATTCAGAATCATACTAGCATTGATGCATCTGCACAAGCTTCTTCAGATAGATCGACTAGCTCAAAACAAAGCTCTGTGAACAA